>MJUU01028395.1:20894-68466 GCA_002080025.1 Modiolus philippinarum
AGCTAAAAAAAAAGATTAATTAAAACTCTTTTTCGGGATTATAGAGTTGGGGCCAATGCAAGCTGAACACGATTTTCTGTATCTACAATTTGTTATTGAAAATTGAATAAGTTTATATTTCTAAATGCAAACCTTTACCCACTATTTTTATTAGACATAATGCAAATAAAACGCATCGCTTATTACATACAAAAATACAAGACCGTTCACGTTAAAGAATCCTTGCAACAGTCCCATAGTATGTAGGTTAACGGGTTGCGAGGCTGACTCCCCCTTCACCCTGATGTCTTCATCTTGGATTTTGGCTGAAATGTTGAAATTAGGACTTTAAACGCCATTCGATCCATCAATTAATTTTTATTGCTTTTGCAATTACTCATAAACTAGAGGAATAATATAATGAAACCTCAGTCCGAACATTGACAATATTAATACCGAAGTCAGTGTTGCAATCCGGAAAGGCTACCTTTCCGGATTGCAACATCGAAGTAAGAAGTAAGAAGTCAGAAGTAAGAAGTTAGAAGTAAGAAGTAAGAAGTAAGAAGTTAGAAGTAAGAAGTAAGAAGTTAGAAGTAAGAAGCAAGATGTTAGAAATATTTTGAAAGATATACGACACTGAGTATGTAGAGCAGGGAATGAACACCCAACTCTCATCATTAAAATTTATGGTGCATCCCTTTACTTGCCTAGTATTCCAGGAGGGGTAGACTTTAATGCTGATTTTTGAAAAATTCTAAAAAGAAATGTGAGGTACTTTCAGTACTCTTCTCTAAAAGGATATTATCCATAAAACTTGGAACCTGCGTGTATCAAAATCAACTAAAAATGAAATGTGTTAAAGGTTAATGCACACCTTTACCCGTTATTTTTATTGGACATGATGCAAATAAAACAAATCGCTTATTACACACAAAAATGCACTACCGTTCACGTTAAGGAATCCTTGCAACAGTCCCGTAGTATGTAGTTAACGGACTGCAAGGCTGACTCGCCCTTCATCATTAATCTAATCACGTTGATAAATTTGTTCTCGTCTTGGATTTTGGCTGAAATGTTGAAATAAAGACGTTCAACGCCATTCGATCAATCAATCATTTTTTATTGCCTTTGCATATTAGTCATAAACTAGAGGAATAATATAATGAAACTTCAGTCCTAACATTGACAATAGTAATACGGAAGTCAGCGTAGCCTTTCCGGATTGCAACATCGAAGTAAGAAGTAGGAAGTTAGAAGTAAGAAGTAAGAAGTAAGAAGTTATAGGTAAGAAGTAAGAAGTTAGAAGTAAGAAGTTAGAAGTAAGAAGTAAGAAGTCAGAAGTAAGAAGTTAGAAGTAAGAAGTAAGAAGTTAGAAGTAAGAAGTACTAGAAGATGGACATATTTTGAAATATATTTATATAACAACATCTGAAGCAGGGAATGAGCTCCAAACTCTGATCATTAGAACTGTATCGTTCATCCCTTTATAATAAACAATTGCAAGTCATAATATTCTAGAAGGGGGGGATTTAAGGATGTATTGACACTGCTCTGTGTTAAAATCCAGCAAATGTGTATGTATCCATGCATCCACTTCCTTGAATTTCTGGACTTGGTGATAAAATTTTCTTCCCAATCTTATCACTCTTATCTTGATGAACTAAGTTCCACCATACAACCTATATCGTCTCTAAGGGGTGTATAAAAAGTGGATGAACAAAAACCAAATCAATATTTCCGATTGCAAGAATTTATCTTCCAAGGACTATTGCAAAATTGAACACGTTATATGAAGTTTTCTGTCAATTGAATTAGTTTATATTTCAAAATGCACACCCTAAACTGCTGTTATCTAAGACATAAAAGGGGGTCATGAAGGTGTCCGGGCCTTTTTTTAGAGCGGGAATCGTGAAAAATACCCCTTTATAATAGGCGTGATGCGTGACTTCATAGAATTTTTAACGTGAAAGCCACAAATTTATAAGATTGATGACATGCACGATGGGTTCTTCAGGACCCAGATAATACAAAAATACAAGACCTTTCACGCCCAAGAAGTAGGTAACCAGAGGTACAATGTAAGGCTAACCCCTGCCCCTCAACCCCTTTATTCAGTGGCATACAAAATTACTCCCTTCCCAGCGTTTCTCTGTTCCAAGATTGATTGTTATCGTCTTGAATTATAGTTCAAATATTGCTAGTAGAAGGTCTAACACCATTTAAGCTATCAATCAATATTTATTGATTTCGTGACAGGTCATAAACTATGAAACTTTCAGTCCTGACAAAATTAAATACTGAAGTCGATGTTGCAATCCGGAAAGGCCACCTTTCCGGATTGCAACATCGAAGTAAGAAGTAAGAAGTTAGAAGTAAGAAGTTAGAAGTAAGAAGTCGGAACTCGGAAGTCCCCTTCCGGCTTTCGTAATTTACTCTTCTTTCTTCAACCTTCTTAAGTATTGCTGTGCACATGTATTGTTTCCGTTTTTTCGTAGAATAATTTAAAGGAATATTCTAAAAGTTTACCGTTTCTGATGCAGTAACGGTTGATTCAGACATATTTTCACTTCTTTCGATACTTGAACTTCACTACTGCGTTGTACACGCCTACTAAAATTTGAAAGAAATACTGACATTCATCTTTCACAGATATATGTTGATTTTCAAAGCTTTAAAAGTTCTAGTTCTAGTTCTTTCACTTCCGATTGGTACTGTGGTTTGAATCTTACCGTTTTAATTTTTGGAAACTTGTCACCTCAACGGAACTTGCGTTTTGTCGAATACATTTAAACTCGACCCATGTAGTATGGGTACCAGTCTAGAACGAGGCCACGACGTAAACAAATTCATTAGACCGATTGGAATTTATTAATAATACCTAAGTTATTTTATCCATTATTTCATCAGTAAAATTCAGTAAAAAATGAATTGATAAACATGGGGTGGTAAAGGTTAGACTGTACTAAATGACCAATCAGCTGGTGGCAAAGTCAAAAGTGGTACCTATATAAACAAAGCTATGCTACTTTCAATTTGCATATAACTGTCAATATTGAAAATATCTGAGTTCTAAAACACTCAAATGGTCATGAAATACTTCCGGATCGACCAGCATTTTGATTCAGTGTCCCTCGCGGCATGTGAAAAATAATGAAGTCTCATCAATGAGGACATGCATGCCAAAGGATCTGACAGGCAAAATTGGTAATTTGCATACCCCAGTTTGGTTAGTCGATAAAAATTTCTTATATGACTTAAAAGTTAGGTCATCGTTTGGATATGTTACTCGGCAGACTTGCCGCTTTGAGAAAATTATATCGCCGCATAAAGTGAACTTCAGGTAATTAAAAAAATTACAAAGCGTTATAATGGCCACTTATGGAAAGTAGTTAGCGGGGTCTGACTTAAAACTGTCAAATCTGAATATAAAACCTCCGCTAAGCTTCGAAATTGATCAACCATATCATTTCCTTTTACACATGCCAATATTATATATTATGTGAAATATCTTTTTTTCCAGTTTTTTTATTATTTCGGCTATTATTTCAGAGAATGGGGTAATTTGACATCTGAACTAAGAAATAAAGTAAAGAATGTTTTGCCATGTGATGTAACTCTCCAGAATCCAACAAGTCCAGTTGTATTATCTAATATAGATGCGATTTGTACTAGCTTGTGCTTGGAAGCTGCAAGTTCTGATATCGCTTCATACCGACAGGCTATGAAAAATGTAGTGAGCATGCTTAAACCAGGAGGAAAATTTATTTTAATGGGTGTGTTAAAGAATTCCTTTTACACAGTTGGTTCAGAAAGATTTCACTCTCTTTTCCTAAAGAAGGAAGACATTGTTCATGCCATATTGTCCGCTGGTATGACTACTTTGGAAATTTTTGAAGACCATAAGCAAATGGAGGGTGACATAGCCCCGTTTGAAGGCGCTGTTCTTATTCTTGCTGAGAAACTAATGTAGAAAAACTCTATAAACCATCCCACAAGAAATCCGGCTGCAAAATTTCGGACAACGATACGATAGATGAAACATATAAATGTTACCAATTTTAATAAATCTTTTCAACTTCAAGAATTGATAGAAAGAACTTATATTTGATATCGGGGACACCTTTTTCATTTCTACAGTGTTTATTTTTTTAAATATCGGAAGTATTTTTCTTTTCATGAAACATTTAATACAACATTAGATACTTTTTAAAATTCAAGTGTTGTTCTTAAATATTTGGAGGTATCCAAGAAATAGAAATATTGTCGATTAATTAGGAAATTTGAAGTATTTTTATCGAAATCAATCTGCTTCACAATTGCAGTTAGGTTATATAAGGTAAACTTGTCGTGGCGTAGGCTCTAGATGTGAAATGAAAATATTCCACTTGGTAAAAATGTCCTTACATTTTGTTATTATTTTTTATTCGTAATAATCTTGTTTTATTGGTGTAAACGACGGTAGAATTTACATAATTCAAGGTCTACAGCCAAAAACGAAAAAAAAAATAGAAAAAAAAAAGACCGGTTAAAGGCACTACACACCACAAACCACACGAATAATACCATACATACAGTACACGACCTAAAGCACTTATAGTGTGAACTCTTAAAAACATAGTGACAACATGTACTCCTTACAATGTTTATTTCCAAATTATGACATTATTTACTTTAGACATTACCCCTTGGTTGTTAGCAGTGTTTATATCCTTATTGTAAATAATCTAAGTTTTGATATGGCGGCAAATAGTCGAAAGAAAAATAACTTTTCATTAGTTTTGTTGTTACAAAGACAGTTGATCGATTGACCATGAAACAGACAAGACAATGGTTAAATTGATACAAGGAAGATTACGCTTAAAAAAATCTACAAGGGCCGAATATCATAAACACATGCCACAATCCACAAAAATAAAAGATAAATGGCAAACGTGTACAACGATAGGAACTCGGGAAAACCGGACTTGGTACCGACTAGCGGTAGGTACATGTATTAACCGGTTAACAATTTATCTAGCAATGCATAATATCAGCATATATCATGTTGCTACGCTAATTTGCCCTTGGCTTATGGGAAGATATTTGACAATATTTTAGCTGTTAAAAGCCCGATAACTTGTTTATCATCCTTTATTTTGTATTTTGGATTTGTTACTTTTGAACTGAGGATTCAAATTCTCCCAAAGTCACGCGGGTAATTCGACATACACGTCAATCTCACCTTTTCAACACTTTTCAGCTGCATAAAACACTTTTATTGTAGTTTTTAATCAATGTGAAATATACACTCCATACGCTCGGGAGATAAAAAAAAGTATATTGATGCTAAGAAAGGGGATATTTACAATTGGGAGACGTTTGTCTAACACCCAAGATTTAAGACGTCCATGTTCATCAATGTTTAACAAAGGGTCAAGGTATGAAGTCTAGTTGGTTGTATCGGTTGTATCGTTAATTTCAAGCTCACTAGGGTAGATGTGATGCGGATATTTTTAAATCTTAGATCACTAAAAGAAGCTACATCGTTTATATATCTAAAGCTAAAATATAATGACTTGGCTAGTTGTTTTTGTTTCTGTTGTATGAACCCTTGTTAAAACTTTACTTCACTCGAATAAAGGAATAGATCCCCTAAAAGAAGCAAACAATTCGTTCCCAACGGAATCCCTATTGTCACCGCATTTAAAGAAAATGTTGATCAAAAACTAAAGTGTCTATATTTGTTATGTCATTTTCCTGTTTGATTCAGTATGGTTCAGTTGTTAAAGTCATTTAAGAATTGTTATCAATATTTGATATCGTGACTCGCAAATACCTTATCGCAAACCCCATTTCTCTTCCTTGTTTTTATGAAATAACTAAATACCGAAGTCACTGTGAATTTACTTTCTGCATATGCGCATTTCGACAACTTATGTCTCATCAGTGCAGATAAAATCTAAACGTTTGGAAGACCATAAACTCAAAGATGTTTAACAACTGATAGAGAACAAATAACCAAAGTGTTGTTAAAATGCCAAAACCTGATAAAAGAAAAAAAAAGATGTGCATAATAGGGGATATTGATAGGAGGATATTCTGAAACCGTCGAATTAGATCTGGCATCCAACGACCTGAAAACTCAATGATTCTGCCGATTTCTACTGAAATGCAAAGTGATTCTTTAGAAAAATCTGAGACAAAGTTTGTGTTTTTTTCAGCAGAATAGGATCTTTCAACTAGCGACAGTTATACAGAGAGCAGTCTGATTCTTTAATCATGTTTTGTCTTTCCTTCTCAAGATTGTGGCCTTGGAGTTTGTAGTCTTTCTGTATAGGGATTTATTTGTATGTTTATTTTACTATACGGAAACGAGATAGAGAAGGAGGAAGTGTGGATCACATAACCGCACTCTACTTAGGTGAATCATTAATTAAGATGTACTTTGAAGTTAATCTCAATTTTCCTGCGCAATTTTCATACCACGTCTGTCTTTTTCTAAAAGTATTGTATCTATGTACATTTTTCAGTCCTCAGTAGCTGATAGCTTTTTTGTGGAAATTTTAAAACAAAGAAAGTTAGTTGATAATTAGTCTAAAAGAATATTTTCAACACTGGAAACGTTAGAATAAACAATTTCAATTAAGTCTGAACAGCAAGTCTTCAAGGGTAAGTTTTAAAGGGACACTGATCATCATCCTTTGACATTCACATTTCTCCGTCAAATGCTGACAATTTTTCCATTTTGTTTTAATATGTTTTATTAAGCTTATTCCGTAGTATTTTTATCTTCCTCTAATTCCTCCACATGCGTACTCACTAGGTGTTTTGCAAAGTATATTTTTGGGACCCGTATTGTAAAAAAAGATTAAGAATTTACAAACCTTGAGTATATATTTGCCTTGTAGCCACTGAAATTGTTATTTGAAACACCGAAAAAAAAAGACAGCACAAGATAATTATTTCGTTTTAAACGGAATTAAAAGAAATGGTAAGCAGCATGTGGTTTATTTCCCAGAACGTAGTTAGCTATATATAGTCAAAAGGAAAATAATTGAATTAGCATACTTATAAATAAACCCTTATTAAGACTTAGATATTGATGCCATATTAATATATTGGCAATATAATTTTAAAATAAACTGCCAAGTGAAATTCCTAAACTAGTACAAAAGTAATTGTTTTGACCAGTGATTGGAGCACACATAAAAGTCAAAAATAATTTTTCTCGTATTTCTGTGAACTATTCATCACTTTAGACTGTGTCTTGAAGGAAGATCGACACTCATACATCACATATTCTGTTGGAGCATATTGCGAAACACATGCCGGATGCGGAATTTGCCTACTTAATTAACCACAGTTCTGTCTGAGGTCATTATTAGGCTTGATCTATATGGATAACTGGTCTTCAGAAGGCCATAATCGCCACCGACACTGCATTTGCAAAACAATGATATTAATGATTGAAACTGCCAAAGTTAGGGTTGAACTGGTTCCTTGAGTATCAAAACCCATCCCATTTCTTGATTTATAAATATATTAATAAAGCGGAACACAAGTAGACCACCAACTATTAAACCACTATATTAAATAAGAAAAGAAAGAGACAAAACGTAATTTGGCTAGAAAACCCTGAAAGAGGGTTAAAAACTGAGGAACTACCGAATACAACCGTCCTAAAAACTCCCCAAAAGACTTGGATATACAGAAATAAGGTAAGAACTCCTTTGTTTTTCTATCAATTATACAGAGTCCAAGAGACTATTTAAGAATATTTAAGAATTTTGGTGAAGAAAGAGCGGTTTGTTGAATTTTTTTTATCTCAAAATCAACGAGAGAAAAAACAGTTTCTTTGAATTAAGTTGCAGCATATGCGCATAGTCTCTTCAGTGCAGATCAAATCAAAACATTTGGAAATCCTTCAATCAAAGTATGTGTAATAGCTCATGGAGAACAAATTACAAATACGATCTAAACAGGAAAACCAAAATAAGAAAAGGACGGTGCTATGCAAGAGGGAGATACTCCTTAGTTTCGGCACATTTTGTGTTTTTTTTTTTTTTTTTTTGAATTTTGCAAATTTCAAATAAAGCGATTATAGTGTTGCACACAGCTCTATATAATATGAATGGTAATGTGTTGGTAAAATAAGCGCTAGAGTAGAATATATAATTCCAAATGCCAACAGTGATGAAATCAATGTCTACGGCTGAATTTGAACTCCTGCTTGATTGTCATCTATGGCAACACCACTTGTCCAGCGCTCTAGTTCAATCGGCCACCTAGGATATATAAAATAATTTACGAAAGGATATGGAGTAAATGAACATGAGACCATAACACATATGTTAACTCCAACTGCAATAATTTTAATGAGCTGTATGGCCATTTCGGAAATTTATTCCTCATCAGCAGCACTAGAACCCAAACAAAGGAAATCAAGAATTTCAAAAAAAAAAAAAAAAAAAAAAAAAAAAAAAAAAAAAAAAAAAAAAAAAAAAAAAAAAAAAAANAAAAAAAAGAAAAGAAAGAAAATGCATAAAACCAAACGAAATCCGAATAATCAGTAATATCAAATATAGCTAAGGACAAAACTACGATGTTGGGAGTTAATCCTTCGGTTTTTGAATTTACATAGATTTAGATAATAGTAATTGAACAGTGTACACATGAGATATTATATCATGTACAAGTACACCATATCTAGGAAAAATAAAGAGCATACATCTCTACCACGGGGAATTTTTTTACCAACTACACACTGCAATAAAAGACAATCTCCTGTATTAAATATTTTACGAAAGGGTATGAAGTAAATGAACATGAGACCATAACACATATGTTAACTCCGACTGCAATAATTTTAATGAGCTGTATGGCCATTTCGGAAATTTATTCCTCATCAGCAGCACTAGAATCCAAACAAAGGAAATCCAGAATTTCAACAAAAAAAAAAAATAATAATAATAATGATAAATAAATAAAGCTTTCGATAACTGGGTCATTCCTCCTCGTAGGAAATTACAGTTGTAACACGGTACATGATGAACATTACGTGGGTAGGAAATGGATAGAAGAAGGATAACGTTGCAACAGAAAAGATACATATGGTATATAGAAAATAGTGCTGCACCGAGTTCTAAATGTGAATGGTAATGTGTTTGGTAAGTGAGCTAGATTTTCCAATACATTTGTACTTACATGTTTAAAAGATGATGTTCATCGTTGGCATTCGGAATCATATATTCTACATTTGCACCTCACCTTACCAACACATTATCATTAAATAAAATTTGTTTTTGTGCCAGCACAGAAATACTGGCTACTTAGTTAGTGAATACCCTTGGGGACGTGCGGAAATACATTATGACGTTATCGACGTCATAGTAAGTTGCTTAGACAAGGTGGACGCCAAATAGAGTCTGGTTATACAGAAACTTGTATTTTGTGAGAAAAAACATCAAACACCGTTGAAAATGCAAGATTAATCAATTGTTCTCTGACTCGGCAAGCCTCGTCAGAGAAATTATGAAATCTTACCCTTGGGTGTCTGAGATTTCTTGATCTTGCACTTTCAATTGTGTTAGATTGTTTTAATCTCTCAGGGGATCTGTTTACGGACTCACAAATGCAGGAAAGACAAAATCGTTCTTAATAAACAATGAAAGGATAGTGAGTAAATTGTACTGTTTGAGGGTTACAGAAGTAACATGTACCATGGGCTTCAATTGGTTTTGTCTAAGGGTTAGAAAATGACATTTACCAATCTGCTACAAAACAGATCTTTCAAAACAATATATGCCTCACTGATAGTGTGACGGGTGTCGTTAGCGAGGCAGGACATGCTTACCCTTCCGGAGCATCTGATGTCATCCCAGGTTTCCATAGGACTTCACAGTGTCAGCGCCTTAGTTCTTAATGTCGTCTTTTTATTTCTGTTCTTTGTAACTGTCTCACGTCCTTGTTTTGTCTTTGATTTTTTGTTAGCGTTTCTGCCATGTCTTTGGACTTCGATTTTTGTGGTCATTGCTGTCCTTGTTTCTTTGTTAATCTACTGGCATTGTTTCATTTAACAAATCAACAAACTTGGATTTTACAAAGACCAAAATGTATAAACAACTGTAGTTTCTGTAAAAAATATTATTTCCACTTATTCAGTAAGAAACTGCAATCAATACAATAAGGTTGGCAAAGTTACGACATAAATTTACGTCTTAAATCAAAATACCAATTGAATTTATTCACGTTATTCGGGTCATTTTGCAGACATTGAATATCACCGACTTAATTAATTCAAGCGAAAAAATTAACATGGTTGTTACACACCACTGAAGAGAACCGTTTTACACCAAAATGACGACCGATCATGTTCTACGTACAGGAAATGATTATAAGACTTTCTTCAATCCAAAAGCTTATTGTGAGCTCTATTATGCACAAGTAGACGGTCCTGTATTCATCCAATTTGTTGTTGAATCTTTACACAAGATTTATGAAACAGGTAATGTTATTTTGTATAGTTCAAATTATACTCTAAATGTGCATACACCATATAGAAATAGTTCACCTGATGCGTAAAAGTAAGGATATTTCATATGCGTAAAATTATAGTAGTGTAAGAATGAAACTTAGCGACAGTATAATCGTTTAAGACTTTTGTTTTGAATTTCAAAATAATTGTTAGTATAGAAATCGAAAAGATAAATTTCATCTAAATTATTGATACTGGATTTAATTTCCTTAACCCGATTCGAAGCAGCAGCGTTTTTGTATTCACCTATAAAAATCACAAAAGTAAAATTGTACACACCATTGTAGGTAATTGGCCAACTAAGTAAATTTTGGCTAGTAAAAAATAAGATGCGTAATTGTAATTCCAATAAGAAAATGCAATTTGAAATAAAAATAAAGGTGCCTATAGATATTTCCACTTTCGGATTTGTATTGTATATCAGCTTTCAAGTCCTCATAAAAATATTTGTTTCACAAATGTCATCAAATTTATATTCATGTTTTTCAGTTTTCGTAGTATGTTCAATCGGTGGAACGACGATTACGAGGGTTGTCCGTAAAGTTCGTGGACAATCTTATTTAAAATTGCTAAGTAACGAGAATGTATATGAAACTAATATTTTTATTTACAATGTTTTTTAATCCAAAAGTATGCAAAATATCATAACAATCAAAGCACTATTAATTACTTATCTGTCGAAACAAAACAGACTTATGTTATACACCCGGAGCACAAACATGTAAAATGTTGACGTTGTCTGACGTCATAATCTTTGAGTTTAAAATTTTATAATGAACTCACAAATCAAGAAATTCGGAATTTTTCAGTTTTTATCCAAAAATATTAAGGGCATTTGAATATAATTTCTTGCACGGAAAAGTTATCAATATTGAACAACTTGCAAACGTCGGAAATCATGTTAACACCGTGGAACTTATACAATTCGAGATATGAAAGTTGGTTAGTTTTACATATCTATCTATTCTTTAAACTGGTTCTTGTGTCCAAAAAATTCTGTACCAATTGAATTGTAATGCAAAACACACTTTGCCATTTTGGAATTTGTGGGTGTTTCCTGATGTCTGAGCAAAACTAGAGTCACGTCACTGCTCCTCGTTATCGAAAAACGTCAGGTTTACTAGAATTTCTGATTTTGCCTTGAGACATTTAAACCTCTGTTAATTTGTCATTTCAAATCTTTAGATGTTGATTTTTTGCAGTTTTGATGTTAGACATTATAAAGATTGCAATGTAATTTTCCTTTCACTATTCACTTAATTCTATGAAATACCTACATGTACAAAATAATAAATATTAGACACTACGTTTGACATGTAATATTCGTGTTGCTCCGGGTCACTATTCCGGGGCTTTTTACGAAGACATATTTGCAATTTTGCAGGCATAATTGGATCAACTTTTATATATCCAAATTCATATAAGCTTGAGGCTTACAAATATGCAAAATATAAATATATAAAACGCTGCTTTTCTTTTTATTTATCCTTGTCCACGAACTTTACGGACAACCCTCGTATTTGCCTTTAACTTATACGTTTTTGATCAGGAATATTCCCACATCTCCGGAATATTGCGTGTACATTTCACAACTCATTCGCTATTGCCGTGCCAGTAGTTTGTACAGCAATTTATCAACAGAGCGAAATTATTGTCTCAAAAACTTATACATTAAGGGTATGTTCAGTCACTGTTGCAGTTGTAACTATAGAAGTTTTACGACTGTCACCACGATTTGACAGACCGTTACAATGCTTCTATTTCACAAATGAGAATAGATATCTTTTGGTTGGTCCAGAGTTTATTTACCGGACCGACTTAATCCGACTGTGACAACACCGAACTTTTCACACAGGCAGTGTGACGGATACCACGCGTCGAGCAAATCATGCTTACCCTTCCGGAGCACTTGATGATACCAGTTTATGTAGGGGTTCACACTGATAGTGATTTATATAGTTTTGTGGCGTTCTTGTTCATTTTTGTTTAATTTGTTTTGTCTTTGTCATCTGTCTCAATTCGTGTTGGATATGAATTGCCGATATTTTGGATTTTTTATTTTAGAATTCAACCTTTCCTCATTCTTGCTTCGGTATTCGTTTGCCGATGTACTATTCTGCTTCACTTCAAAATATCTTTCTTATTTGTCATATAAGAATCGAGATAATTCTTGTCGCTCAGGGTACAACAGTCGGCATAAAAGGCTAACCCGTGTTAAAATGAGTTGGGCTAGACTAGATGGGGTGTTGACAGCTATCCCCGCACTTTGTGGGTAAAACACCGACCCTTCAAGTCCAAGTGTCTATAATTTTCTCAAATAACTATTCGAAACATAAGTGATCCTCGAACAGTTGTTGAAGACCCTGTGTATAATTTGTCTCAACATTTTTGAACTCAAATTATTGATGGTCGATATTTTGCTAAAAGGAATTCAATATATATAGATGTTGGGTAGATTTCCATAAATTAGTGGTCTTTCAGACTTTCAGGAAGTTTACTAAACTTGGAATTAAATATTTTGGAAATACAATCAGTGAAAATGTTTGTTGTAATTACAACAAATTCTTAGTCTCAATTCAATGTACAGTTAAAAAAAGAAAGTGAAAAGCGAACCATCAATCAAAAGAACGAACAGTCCATGGACGACGGCAGCATCGGAAACACTAAAAAAACCCAGGGACACCATTTGAGTACCGGACATAAAAAAGTAAAGAAAAACATACAGATGAACAACACAAACCCAATAAAACCTTGTGTAAGATCAGGTGTACCAGCAAAGTAAACATCTCCCGATTCTTATAAGAAGCCCGCCGTGTTGAACATGTCAAATTCGGTAGTAACGTCAAAACCGATAGAGGTAAAAAAAACTTTCGTACGTTGTAAAGGGAAAGATATGTTGTCATCTGAATACAGATATCCCATAGCGATCCACAAGATCATGATAATGACCGTAAAACTTCTGCAGTGGTGACTGAAAGGTTTTGGTTACGTGCCCTTGCTTAAGTAGCCTATTTGTAAGCAAGTGAGCTCTATCAAAGAAGTCACTGTATTGAGTTCAAGCCCTTGAGTAGCGAATGAGTTGTGATATGTAAACTCCATATGCAATAAAATTTTGCTCCCCGTTGATGGATCGGGGTTCACGTAATTTGGGTCCCTTTGCAAGGATATCACGGAGAGACGTGTATTCGATGATGTTCAAGTCTCCAATACTGATGTGACCACAGGGACTATATCTGAAAGGCGCATTTAAACATGAACAATCTGATGTCGTCGGTGGAATAGCCTTATAATACACGTTTATGGTTGAAAGTTTAGATGCTATCGGTGAATTATAGGTATATGAGACGATTTGGACTAATGTGTCCTTAAAATATGGAGATGTTTTATTTTTTTACATTTTTGTGATGCAGTATATTCGAAAGGTTGATGGCATCCAAACCATTATTAGCAAACTTTAATGGTAGGAACAAACGATGTTCTTCTACATTTGTGTGTTCTTCGACAGGTTGGAATAATCTGTGTTGACCAATATCAAGGATTACTGCGATTAATTTGTATAAAAATGAGGATTGGTCAGTAACAAAATTCTCAAAATATTCTTTATACAGTGTATTCAATTTAGTAAGTGGCAACGATTATATTTTATTCGAATGTGATGCAGTCCAAGAGGTTTGTAAACAAAAGGAAGTATACCTTTTATAGATACTTGGCGATGTATAATTGCGATGGCCATGACTTCGTTTACGTCTAGGATTATTGTCAAAAATACGCATCACATTTATATCGTTGCATTTAGGGCTATATAAATTACTTATAATATCAATTGTGTCATTGCCACCATATGGTATTGCAGTTCCTATTTTACGAATCCAGTATTCTTCTTTTTGTCTACGAAGAGGTATATTAAGGTTAAAGTTGTTACTAGGGTGGTAAATTCTTTGTAGAATACGAACTTTCATGGAGATAATAGAATGATTAGGTTGATCAAAATTTTAATAGGAAGTTTCATTGTGTTGATTCCCGATCTATGTGCATTCATTCGTTCGTTAAGTCTCCCTTTTGTTTCTCATACATATATAAGACCACATAAATTGCATTCTATACCATACACAAGATTTTTAGAAGCACAATTAAGATCGTCATAGCTTCTAGTATCATACGTCTTTTTTATCAAATTACTTACGAAGAAGGTATCTGTTATCAAAATAGCACATGTTTTACATTAATTTTAGATCCTACATTTGGGAATTGTACAATATTGTTCATTGTACAAAAATGTGGTCTTTCTGGAAAAATCCAAAAACTCGAATCAAATGTTTCGGAAATAAAATAAAGAAAAATGTGTGACCTAATAAAAACAACTTCTAAATGTATTGTTGTACAGTTGATTTTCAAAAAAAAAAAAATAAGTGGTCTTTGACATTTTCAGGAAATTTATGGAAATGGGATAAAATATTTTTGATATTATTGTTAGAGTCAACCAAGTGGCAAAACTTTCACTGAATCGAAATTAAGATTAACAACTCAAGATGACATTCTGTATTAACTCATTGATGACTACATTATATATACATACCAAACGAAATAGATGACAATTGCATACAATGTTGTCATTTAAAACACCTTTTATGTAATCTTGACTTCGTTTAGGCACATGTTGCCACTTGGTTAACCTAAGCAATATATTGGTCAATAAGTTTCCAATAATTGAAAGAAATTCAAAAATAGAATAAAAGGGATAACAGGAAACATATACATGACCACAATTTTGAAAAGAGTGAGAATGACAATGCGTTATTTTGAAAGATTGGTTAAGGGGTATGGTTGCTAAGTGGAATTCCAAAAAAAAAATAATGGTCTTTGAGTTCCTATCGTTGTTTATGTTTGCTTTTTCTCTTTTATTTGTTTTTTCTGGAGCAGTTCCTGGCTACAATGTGGCATGTGACTGTGTTTTACAGCCATTGAAGGTGTTTCCTGTCATTCTTTTTATTTTATTTTTGAGACTTTCATGAAATTACCAAAACTTAAATCAAATATTTTTGAAAGCAAATACATTAAATAAATGTCCTTATCAAAACAAAATTTTAAAAGTATGGCTACTAAGCAGATTTAAAAAAAAATAAGCGGTCTTTGAGACTTTCAGAAATTTACTTTCAGAATCATATTTTAGAATTCTTAATATTCCAAATTTTGTTTTTGTAACAAACACTTGCTACAATATAAGATTATTTGCTCAAATTAATCAAAAATATGAGTCACTTACCATATTTTGGAAATTTACCAAAGTTTGAACCGAAATCAAAACTTGGAAATTTTCAAAATCTATAGACTTTAGGTAACAATTCTGAATAAAGATTTAATCCCTAATTCAAAAAATGTAGGAGGAGTTTGCGTCAAAATCCACATCTTTAGGCCTTTGTTCAAATCAATGTCTTGGGGTCTATAGTTTGCACTAAGATAAATAAAAAAAATCCGAACGCTTATTGCGCATCTACTATACGCAACTATTCTACACCAAATTGAATCAGAGTACGTAGAAAGAGTTTGAATCAAATCGACAAGTGTGACGGATTGTCTGAAAGAAACTTTGAGGGTACGTCAATATCCCCAAACTTTCTTAGAAAGTGTTGATAATTAATACAAACTTGAAAAAAAATTGATACGTTTCATGAACTTTTGTTAATTGTGGTATGTTGCATATAATCATTTAGATATTTTTTGTAATTTTATATCATGATTTTCTGGAATACGCCGTCAGCAAAGTGTCTCCAGAAAACCGAATGTATCATCAAAGAGATGCGTTTTTGCTTTTGCTTTGATTTTAGGAAATATAACAGGAAAATGTCTTTTGGAAATTGGATGTGGGCCATGCATTCATATGGTTATACCAGCAGCAAGATGGTTTGATGAAATCATTTTGTCCGATTATTCGCCAAGAAATAGGGATGCTGTAACCAAATGGCTCAGTGGAGATGATGATGCTCATAATTGGGACTCATTCTTTGAATTCAGTAGCAAACTACAAGGAGAAGAGTAAGCATATTTAAACATTTAATGATCAGGCAGCTAAATCTTGTAAAAGCATCCAGTATATTCGCAACAGAATTTCAAATATTGTAATGTTTTTTGCATTTTTTATTTTCAACTTCTTTTACTTCAGTTACTGTGATAAAGTCAACATCACCAGCGGCGTCAATCAGATGTAAAGTCTAATAAATTTTAAAGATCTTCTTGAACAGCTATACTCTAGCAGTCTCAGCCATTGCCATAGCATACAAGCTTTTGATTTCTCTACTCTTTTTACTACCCTGCCGTATAATAAATTGAAAACAGTAATTTCTGAATTGATACATCAATTTTTCTGCATTAAAAGCAAAGAATTCAGTAGTAGGGAAAAACAAAACTTATTTTGTAAAGAGCCAAACTGAGTCAAACAAGAAGCACTGAGAGTGACGTAATCAAGATGTTGGAATTTTTGATAGGAAATATTTGTGTCGAATGTAGAGGCCGCGTTTTTCAACAGACAATCGGGATTCTCATGGGAACTAACTGTGCGTCACTTTAAGCTGATCTCTTTCTTTACTCCTATGAGGTCAAGTTTTTACAAGGGCTAACACAGAAAAATTTTTTATTCCAGTCCTTTGGTGAATAAAAGGATATGGAGTAAATGCACATGAGACAAAGTCTCTACAAATACATGGTAAAAAACATGCAAAGGAACAACCTTTTGATTGTTGTTCTTCATCTTGAAGTCACCATGAGGCCTTTAACAATGAGCTTTGCTCATACCTCATAGTAAATTCAAGACGGCCCCTAGCACCGGTTTAAGCGGAATTCTTTTCTAATTGTCGAGCAACGCTACATCCATGTCTTCATTGGTCATGGGTGCGGGATTGTCAACAAACATTAATTAAACTGGCAAAGTGCTCTTACAATCACTATCATCCTTTGCCCGACAAAAGCACTAGTGTCTTAAGCTAGTGGACGATTACAACATACAGACAAACACAGGGCACTCATCAAGTCGAATGTAAGAAAACTTGGCGTTATAAAATAGTGAGATGTGGGCACTTTAAACAGGTGGTCAGGATTAATTCTTTAATTAAGTCCCACCACATAGACGATGTACTTTCTCTTGATATTAAAAAATTCAAGGAATATTTACACCAGATCTATACCTATGAGCTTGAAATGAGAGACTACTGATATACCTACTTAGCAATTGTAAACTTTCCCTTTCTGAGCAGCAATATGCCTACCTCTCCACCCTATGGAGTCTACATTTCACAGTTGATTCGCTACTGTCGAGCATGTAGTTTATACAGTGATTTTTTAGGATGAAGCAAAAACACTGTCCAAAAGCTGTTAAGTCAGGGATTTGTTCAGCCTTTGTTACTTTCATCCCTTCAGAAGTTCTATGGACGTCATCATGACATCATTGACACATACAATGTATGACGTGTCTGTGTCCTAAATGAATAACGGACATTTTCATCTAGAGGTCTTCACATTTTGACTTAACCGGTTTTGACTCGTTTATAGTTTGACGGATGCCGCTTAGCGGAGCAGGACATGCTTACCTTTCTAGAACACCTGATGTCACTCCTGGTTTTCGTGGGAGTTCACACTATGAGTGTTTTAGTCTTTTATGTTGTCTTTTTTATTTCCGTGCCTTGTGGCTGTGTCCCGTCTTTGTTTTGTCTTTGTTTTTCTCTTTTACCGTTTACGCAATGTCTAAGGACTTAATTTTGTGTTCATCACATCCCTTGTTCCTGTGGTATTCTACTACCATTGTTTAGTACCAAGAACCATCGGAGTTGAAATTTATTCTGGTGGTGTTTTACCTATTTAATCTTTTGCCATTTGAATAACATCTCTTGAAAAATTTATTCGGTAGTTTTCTTTTTACCCCCATTTCTATAATTCATCCAAATTCCATTCTAAGTAAGGCTTATAGCAAAAATACCGAACAAAGTTGACTTGGTTCAGGTATTTAAAAAAAATGGTAGATTAAACCGAGTTTATGGCAGGCCATAAATTTTTAATGTCTTTTTTACCCCATAAGCGATTTTGTGTTAACCTTATGAATTTTAAGGATATTGAGAACTTATGATAATTTTAAATTGTTAAGATGATTACCAGAAACATGAATTTTTTATTTTGTTATATTGTAGCATAACAACGAGTTATATAAAGTTCACTTCAAATTGTTAAAAAAGTTGTTTTGTTCAATATCCCCGGGTAAATATCTAACGTCTAAAAATATAGGTAAAATAAAGGCAATGTTAAGAATAAATAAAGAAAAAACTACGTTTAAATGTTTTAATATTAAGTAAGATTCTGCTAGTTTGCATACGTCTAGGGTGTTAAAACCTATTTACTACTTCATAAACGTTTCACGCTTTTCAATGGTATTGTTTTGTCTGTAATCACCTATTTTTTCATCATTTGAATTCCATTTGAACATAAAACCACATTTTAATAAATGAAGCAATAGTCCTTACTGCGTGGCTGTTTCGATTTAATTTCATTTTCGCAAGGCTCAATATGTAGCCGAAATTAAATATTTAGCCGCGTTTCTGCATTTACCGAATATACGAAATAGTATTTTTTTTGTTTTTGTTTTTTAAACTCATTAACTATCTAATGTGTGCATTTAATAGTATCCAAGTCATAGTGTAAAAATCAGCACACAAGATTTTGTGTATTACCAAAAAAGTTATTCGTACAAGAAGTAACAAAGGAAAGTACAAATGCAGATTGTCCAATACTATTACATATAAAAATTTTATGCTATATAATCATTTGTTAAATTATCTATATTAATTAAAAACATACACTGCATTTGTGTTTCATATTTTTGCTAATATTTGGAATTACAAAATAGTTCCGATTATTTAAACTCCACGTCTTTGATTTTTTAAAGGTTTAGAAATATGGTGGATAAATTATTGCAAGCTGGCTCTATGCGAATTAGAACATGGTCAGACCTTATATTTGTCAATATTTTATACCGAGCGGTAACAATGTATAAAATGAAGACAAATATAAGGTCTGCCAATGTTTTAATTTGCATAGAACCCAATTACAATAATCTATTTCGATTCTAATATATTTAGCAATCGTTTTGCATATGAAATAATACAAATAATCTGTTGTAAAAATATGAGATGCGGATATTTAAGAATCGAAGCGGGTATAAGCGTGAGCTGGATGCATTTCTGATTATATGATTGCTTAGTTAAGTTATATTTGAAGCTAAAAAGAAAAGCAATAAAACTCATATTTATAATTTTATCAACGTTAACATTTTCGAATTTCATATTCAATAATCTATTTTTGTTCTAAAAATTAAACAATCGTTTTGAAAATTCGAAGCGGCTCTTAGAGGGCACTATTTTGTTTAACACTACAAATAAAATATGTCAGAAAACTGCATACAAAAACACATAAATTGACATAGAGAAAACTATATTCGTGATATCTAGAGTTGCTCATAAGCATATGAAATAATACAAATAGTCTGTTGTAAAAAATGCGATACAGATATTTGAGAATCGAAGCGGGTATGAATGTGAGCTGGGTGCATTTCTGATTATATGACTGATTAGTTACGATATATTTGAAGCCAAAAAGAAAAGGAATACAACTCATACCTATCTTTTTATCAACGTTAACAATATTCAAATTGTAGAGCATAATATGCAACATAAATAAATTATAAGATTTTATAACAATGATAAGATTAGATAACACTCTTTGGTGGGTTACGGTTATGTCAATTTAAGTGTCGAGTCTTAAATTCAGTAACTGATGTAAATTTCTATTATTTTCTTATTTCGTGCGGCTTTTAGTGTGATTCTTTATTTTAAAGTTTATTTTGCACAAAATATGCAGTAAATGAAATATTCAAAGTGAACATAAAAGAATACCCAATAGGTGCATACGAGCATATTGAATTTTAGAGCAAAGATTTTTTTACAAGGCAAAAGCTAAGAAGATCGAGTGTCATATTACATGTATTAGAATACTGTGTATTCAGGTGGTGTATGTACATTGACAATATGAGGGGATTAAGTAATTAAAAAATGATGATTTTGATAATAATATTGAGTGAATAAAATGTGAAACTGTTGATTAAGAATGTCCTTTTGTAAAAAAAAAATATACGCATGTGCATAAAAATATTGTTTGAATTAGAGCATAGCTCAGTTTCTAAAGCGAGAAAAGACCGCCATATTAGAATATTGAAAAGACAATAGTTTTTCAAGGGTAAATAGAAGTAAAATTGTTGCTTATCTATAATGAGAATACATAAAATACTCTATTTTGGAGTAGTATGAAGTTTTCTGGAATGTCTGTCCTCTGATATCCTGCTAATGCTTCATCAATTCAAAACTGCAATCGTCAGTTACCTAAAGAAGACAATAAAGCAATCGACATTTTCAATACACAGAAAACTTTTTGAAAGTTTTCGATGGGATGATTCTGTCGATTGGAAGACAACATCAGACATTACGAGCAATATTTTCATCAAGTACTGTGGAAGTACTTTTATTCGTTGGCATCAATTTTCGTGGTTTTTATAAAAATCACTATTTCGTGGGTACTTAAATTCCTGGTTTCTTATTGAATGCATAAAAACTCTAAATTCATTTCGTTGGAACTTGATTTCGTGGTTTAAGTGAACCACGAAATCCACGAAAATTGGAACCCCACAAACAAAAGTACTTTCACAGTAATATTTTGTTACAAAAACCGCTTAAAAGTGGGCCGATGAAGAGTGTGAAGGAACAAAACATCATAATAATTAATTGTCGCTGTAGAATTGGATATAATAAAGAAAGAGGTCATGGATTTCACGAACAATTAATTACATATACGAGCGGATAACTGTTTTCAGCTTCTATGTGGATTCAGAATGTCTTAATCGAAGAACGATAACTCATAGCTTAGGCAATTGAGGGATATCAAGGCGATGTGTACAATAAAAACTCAGACATGTCATAATAAGAGATTATTGAATTTATTCACACGATATCAAATCAATAAGCATAGTCTTGTAACAATGTTTTATTGCAGTGTTTTGTCTTGAAGTTATACTTTAAGTCATGATTTCAAAGTGCTTAGATTTGTTTTATAGAAAAAATGAATGATATGGAGTGAATGTACATTTGACAAAAACGCGCACGATACATAGAGAACTCCAGTTTATCAAGGACAGGGCTCCTATTCCTCTCTACATCTTGATGTCGCCTGAGGGTCATTTCATCATTCTAAAGATAAATTGCTTACTTTAGTATATAGAACTGTGTTACAATAAAGAACTAAGTCTTGAAAGTATAATTATTATGGCATTTTTACATTATATATCTGTCAAGTTTTAATTCTTAGTAACTAAATTTTATTACAGAAGCTGGCTTGATATGGCGTCTGAACTTAGGAACAAAGTTAAAAATGTTCTGCCTTGTGATATTCATCTTCCTAATCCCACAAGTCCTGTTGTATTATCTGATTTAGATGCTATTTGTACCAGCTTGTGCTTGGAAGCTGCAAGTCCTGATATCGAGTCATACCGAAACGCCATGAAAAATGTAGTCAGCATGCTTAAACCAGGAGGAAAATTTATTTTAATGGGCGTTCTTCAGAATCCGTTTTATACTGTTGGTACTGAAAAATTTCGCTGCCTTGCACTAAAGAAAGAAGAAATTCTTGATGCAATTGTTACAGCTGGTTTGATGACTTTGGAAGTTTTTGAAGATAAGAAACAAATGGAAGGCGATTTAGCTCCGTTCACGGGTGCCGTGCTTATTTTGGCTGAGAAACAAACGTAAATTTATCCCAAAAAGGACATTCAATCTCTTATTTGACCATGCAAACCTAATATCAGAGATGACAACCTAAAGACGAAATTGTAAGTTTCAGAACTAATATTGGACAAATCAGTTGATAATGATTAAATACATAAATGTAAAAATTTGCTTTTTCAAAACCTTTCAAAGTAATTCTAAAGAATATATTGATTTTGTTAAACAAACTGACGGAGTATATAATAACGGATATCTACGAGAAGGAAATCTCGCAGCGCATGACCGTTTTAAGACGGTTAAAAAAAATCTGGCCTCTCACTGATACTGCCGATGTCTACTTAAAAATATAACTACTTCTTACAATACCTTTTGGATGTTTTGAGTTTCTTTTTTCTTTTGTAGTAGACAGTGTTTTACCTGCAGACTAGGTTCCTTCAGCTAGCCGGCAGTTTACCCATGTTTCTTAATTATGCTTTGTGCTATTCATTTCTTTTTCAAGACATTAATCCTAGAGATGGCAATATTACAACCGAAGATAAAACATTGACGGAACCTTCTTGTCCTTCTTGGTTTTCAAAACGTCTTAAGCTTAAATGACATTCAAGTTTTCGCGACGTCTAAATTCTAACAGTTCACACACAGGGCATGGGTCAGGGATTATCAACAAACAAAAAATTAATTGAAATCGCCCTCATCCCACTTATGGAGGACAACCACAACATATGACCGAACTCAGGACACTCATTAAGTGAGTTGCAAAAAAAAAAAAAAAATAGAATTGGATTTTTAACTTGCTGGGGACCTTTTCAATAGGATAATTAACAAAATACCAGCGGTAGGTCTGTACTCAATTCTGCTCTGAGTGTTTCCCTGGATTAAGTGAAGCACAACGTAAACTTATCGCACTTTTTTGTTGAATATGATGTGGTTTGCTTAAACCTATTAGAATACCAAATTCACAAGGAAAAACATCGATTTAAATTTCAAGCATTCGTCACAGCGAGAATAAATGTTTGTGCTTGAAAAACAGATGTAAAAATGTGTGCACATAATCGTAAATAACACAAACTATTCAGTAAACTGTCATCATCGACCCACACGACATATGCTGCGAGCTTTATGTTACAGAAGAAACAAAGCAGTACTAACCCCCTATTGATTTGTTCATAAATACTTCAGTATATGCATAAATATAATTATTTTATTTCAGATTGAATAATCTTTTTTGATATGTCTAGAGGTTGTCAGATGGTATTCATTAATCTATGGTAATTATTTTTCAGTCAATATCACGATATTGACCGGTCCCAAATTTCTTATATATTGTCTTTACTTTAAAAAAAAAATATTCAATAAATAAATGAAATCGAATAGCAGGCACGGCCAATATCAGCCCTGTTCCTACACTATTTTCTCGGACTGTTTTTAATATTGACAATAGGTTTCAATTGTATTCACAATACATTTGTGCCTGAAAATGTAACTATAATAAAAATTCTAATTTCCAAACATGAAACATTAGTTTAAGGTGGTGCGGAATATATATTAACTTTCAGAGATTTCTTATATTTCATAACTTATTAATTGTTTTTAGAGAATACAAAAAAAAAAATTAAACAATAACAGCGCGAAATCTGTCATGTGAAAAGCAGCTATTTTGGTTGAAAAGAAAGGGGAAATTTGCGAATATTTACAAAA
The DNA here is from genome assembly GCA_002080025.1 of Modiolus philippinarum. Classification (NCBI taxonomy): domain Eukaryota; kingdom Metazoa; phylum Mollusca; class Bivalvia; order Mytilida; family Modiolidae; genus Modiolus; species Modiolus philippinarum. The sequence goes on from MJUU01028395.1 coordinate 44,895, forward strand.
TTGTAAATTCGTTTTAGTAACAACCGATAGAATTCTTTAGAATTTTGTAAATTACTAGATAATATACTTCCCTTGATTTGCATGAAAAAAAAATAAAGTCACCGTTCTTTTTTTGAATAAATGGGAAAAAATTATATTTTCCTACTATTTTTTATACCCCTTTATATAACAGGAGTTTGCTGAAATGACCTAATTTCTTCATCATAACAAAATTAAGTGACATATTGACAATTTGGGTATTATAAGACACCCAAAATCATTTCGACAACATGCCTGAAGTGAATTCAATTCAGATGCGCAAGAATAATGCTTACTACCTGTAAAAAAGGCTTACTATCCGTTAACCCAACAGACTTTATTATAAATATTCGCTATAAATTTTTGTGTCTTACGTATTGCTTCCGAATAACAAGGTGTGCACGATAGCTGGGACATTGAAACGTTCAATTCCATCAAGCAATGTTTCTCTTTGTGTTCCGAAGCTGATTCATTTCAGTAAATAATGTTCGGCTGTCTCTTGATCGTGTTCACATGAACAAGTATTGCTCTGCACATAACCCGCAAAAAAGATCAGCATCCAGGGAAATGAAGCCATTTCTTAGTAATGCGTGCAGAACACTAAGGTAGCGGATTCCAAATCCATAATGAGGTAGTAGGTTTAGAGTTTTGTTTGTTTGCTCACGTTTTAATTTGAATGAATCTGTGTCAGTGAGTGGCTGAAAATAATCTTCCACTTCATTCCATAACCACAGAGTTGTTTGAAGGAAAGAGTTTTGATAAATAGAGAGTCAATTCTGAGGTATTTTATAGTTGTTGGAGTTAAGTAGATTCAGAAACTAGTGACAGGATACTTCTTTCCAAATATTTTTGACAAGCTCCAGATGCTATATAATTCAATGCAATTCAATTCTGTTCTGTCTGGTCCTTGAGAGTTCTTATCCAGTTTTCTTTAATAAACAGTCTGTTTAACCCCGTAACGACCCGAACGACTTCATATTGAACATGCTTAAATCGCTTGGAATTTACCTCCCGACAATTATCCCACATTTGACATATATATTCTAGGAGCGGTGTAATCACCGTAAAATATAAGACAGTCCCTAGTTATTAGCAATTTGAATTTTCAAGAAGGTTCAATTCTCCATCAATAAATATGTTCTATACATTTACAGTCTGACCTAAATACGACTGTTGTTGATGATTAGATTTAAACAAACTGAAATATTAATGTTTTTCAATTAAATAAACACAATGCATTATACAGAGAATTATATTGACAACCCTTTGGGATTGGGATAGAGACCGGCACATCAACAATACCCTCGCAAACGACTCTGACATCATCCATTTGTCAAGTCCATATCGCTATCCCTTGGGCAGTCTATATCTCGAGATAATTCTCTCTTTCCATCAAGGCTGAAGGAAATAACTGTGAAGATTAGGGTCTCTTCTCTCTTTATTTATGTATATAGTTTTAATATCATTTTATAATTTTAGTTCGTTGTTATCCATGTACGAAAGCTACACATATATTATGTCTATTTTATACGATATTCGGCTGTCTCAAAACATATATTTGTATTTTCATGTTTAATTAAGATACATATGGTTACATATGGCCCTTGGTTAAAATAGAATACCTGAGCACCGTACTTAATAGCATGCCATACATTTGTTGATAAACTGGATCGGTGTGGGCAACAATTTTGCTGGTTATAGTACTGCAATTTATTTCTTAAGCGGGTTGGGGTAATTATTTCATGTGTATTTGAAAGTGAGGAACTGGGATTTTTAAGGATGTTCGCTGGTCAACTTTGAAATAACAAAGATTCCGATTAAATGTGATTTTTGGTTAGAAAATTGGAAGAGAAGTAATTTAAGTGAAAAAAATAGGTTAGCGATGTAATTATTGAGATTCAAGTGTTTGAAAAATTGGCGGGAAACTGAACTCCTCTGCATTTTTCATAGGTTTAACATGAGGGATGTTTATCCAATAATAAATGTGACAAAATAATACATTTTTGTCAGAATGCTCCAAAGGATGTATAAAATGAAATCATGGAAAAAATTAGGGGTCACCAGGCAAAAGTTATAAAGCTTTTGAATGTATAAAACCAGTGAAGTCCGAAAATCTGACAGAAAAACATAAACATGACCAACAAACATCCCTAAGTATACACATTTTGAAAAGCGTTTCAAACACATAATTTTAGAAGATTTATGAATCAAAGATTCAGTGAATTTTGATGTAATGCAGCTTGCAGATGTATCAGTGGCCATTCATGTCATAATTGCGTTATTTCTAACGCTCTACATTTTCTAACGGCTTACTTACTAGGTCAAGCTCCTTATTGTGTTCAGGTAGTTTCTGTGTCAAACTCTTAACTGTATCCACATTTACTTTAAATTACACTTGTTCAAATTTAAGTGGTCGACATACTGCGGTCGTATCATGTACCGCTCGGCATTGCCCTTTATTTCTAAATGATACATTATATTAAATTAATTGAAAAGACGATTTTCAGAATTGTACCATCACAAATAAATTCTTCTAAAACACGATGAGGGCATAAAATCCATTAAAAATCGTAAGCCAACAATATCAGGTATAAGCTTTGAAATAAAAACAATTCTTTGGAGTGCCTGTTTTACATAAGAAGAGAGAGAATTAAACAAAATAATAGGTTATAAGAAAAAATGATTGTACCATTAAAAACGAATCAGGATATAAAGCAACGATTAATTTACAAGAACCGGATACTTGTATACATGTATATTTTCTTTATCATTTCGTTCTTTACTGAAAAAAAAGTATATTTCTTCGCCGGCATGACCGATTTATAAGAACCAAGTGTCTCACTCGCTCATTAAGTGCCGTTATAATTTTGCCTATATAAAGTTGATATTTCTAAGTAGAATTCCAAGAACTAACTGAGTCCTTGAGACTTTCGGGAAATATACAACACTTTGAATGAAATATTATTTTTTTCAATCCAGTCACAGAAAATAACTGTTTCCACTGAAAGGCCATAAAGTATGGTTGCAAAGTAGAATTCCAAAAATACTTGGTCTATTGGAGTTTCAGAAAATTAACCAAAACTTGAATAAATTTTTTTTAACAGTTTTGCTCCTGAGAATAATCATTTCAACTGTAAGGAAATGAAAAAGATATGGTTGTTAGTTGGAATCCCCCCCCCCCCCCAAAATAACAGGTCTTTGAGAGTTTCAGGAAATTTACTAAAATGAAACTCGGACAATTTGTCTTTCAAAATTGAAATGGTTGAATTCAAGAAGAAGGAAAAAATTGAGAGTTCCAGGAAATTTATTACAATTGGAATAAAAACAACCTTTTCCAAGGTCATTATGGAAAATGTTTTTTTTTATGCAAATTTATTCAAAAATCATTGTTAGAAAGAATAATATAAAAAATAGCTCGTCCTGGTTATTTTCGGAATTTGATTAATGTTGGAACCATGATATTTAATTCTTAGTGTTAAAAATAAGGATATGTACCAAAACACTGTTAGAATTTATGATTGGATATAAACATTTCAAAAATGATTTGTTTTTGTTACTTTCAGGAAAAATCAATAGAAATTTTTCAACTGCATGCATTAATTTCTATTTAAATTATGCTAGGTTTATACTGTCGATCAGATCAACTCGATTAACCCGACCATGCTGTTTCATGCTAGGTTTACACCGCCGATCAGACCAACTCGATCAACTCGACCATGCTGTTTTATCCCGATCGACGTCATAAAATTCACTGATCGAGCTAGCTCACGACGTCCACTCGACCTTTACCCGATTTAACACGACTAACACTCGACCATTCTAGATCTTTTTAAGATTCACGTACGACTTATGCCCCATCCTCATTTAACCAACCAGACTTTGTCAGATTGAGCCAGATTATAGCCCGATTTGTGTTTGATTAACTAGACCTGGTTGGGAGATCGAGAAATGGTCGAGTGTGCTCGAGTTTGTCCTGTTAGTACGTTTGTATATACGGGGGTAAAATGTGAAAATTCAGGGAACAGTTCAGCATGCTGGAAGAGCACCAAAATTTGTGGCAAATGTGGCTGACGCTTCAAAGAAAAGATGATAACTGTGATAGATCTAGAGTAGCAGAGAATGTGTGTCTTACACAGAAGATGTGTAGTGTGGGTTATACAATAGCAAATGCTTCAAAGTCATCATTACAGAGGAATGAATGTTCGCTTTAACACACTAGTAGGCCATCCTCAACATGCGTCAGAATGCGATTGTGCGTTTTTTCTGTCATTACATGTAGGACCAATCTGATACATTACAGAAGTCAAAACATCACATGATATCGGTGGTAACTAGATTGACAGTACTTTCCATGTATAGATTTAAATCTGCTTTCTGTAGGAAAATTCGGTTTTTAAAAAGTGAAAATGGCGAGCGGCTTCTCATTGATTACATTTTCCCGGTGCAAATCTAAAAGAATTTTTTATTTGTTAGTAAACGTTACAAATATTCAAAATAGCATTTTTCTGATGTAATTTAGCTTGAATTATATCTCGTGATAAGAGTTCAAACCTGCTCGGAAGAAATAATATTTTATTCTTGAATTCATGTATTTAGCGAATCTTTTTCTGGGATGCGTATATTGGGTACATCTTTGTTTTAATTTCAAATTCAGTCGGCATAACTAAAGTCGGTTGAATTTAAGCCCTCTGCACATATACTAGAAGCATGCACAGTCTAATATCCTTTTCTACAATCCTGATATAGCGAGATTGAGCTTTTGTCATTATTTTGTGTCCGTTGTCCATGAACTTTGCATTCAAATATTTTACCCAGAAACCGCCGAGTCATGATAGACCTCGATTGGTTCAATGTGAAAAAAGTAATTTCCGTTTCTAATCAAATACAACCACCAACTATGAATATACTAGTAGTTTCAAATTGGATCTTATGGGAAAACTCATTTAAACGTTACCTCAAAAACTTCTAAGCCAATTAGACCAAACTTAAAATGATTGCCAAATAATGGTCCCTTTTCAAAATAGTGTCTGTCATATCGTCAGCTAATACAAGATGGCTGCCAAAGGGTCTGTCTGTCATATCGTCAGCTAATACAAGATGACTGCCAAAGGGGGACAAAGTAAAACATTGTTCCAGAAGGATTTTCACTGGACTAATTGCAGACAAAATTGGTCAAAATAGTCCTCGGATGTTCCAATTTCAAAATAGTATTCATGAAATCCATGAAATCCAAGATGGCCCACAACGAGGAACATAATTTGCTATTCGACCCACCTTAGATATCCATTCAAATACTTTCGACTCTGAAACTACTTTGCCAATTGGCCAAATTTTGAAAGCAAGAGTCCTTGGCTGGTCCCAACTTGAGATAGTATCCGGCAGATTCTTATCATATCAAATATAATCATGGGCCAAACTTGATCACAGTAGTCATTGGAGTCCATTGGATGGCTCCTTTAAAAACTGAAGTAAGGCCCTATTGAGGGACTGAAGCTCTTGAAAGCCTCATGTTCTGCTATTGTCAAAAGATGATATAATGTGTTATATCGAGTAAAGGTCTTGAGTGGTCGAGTTAAAGTCGGATACAGGTCGGGAAGATCTTGTATAGAAAAAAAGATAGAATCGTGTTAGTCGAGTAATGATCGAGTACAAATCGAGTTGATCTGGAAGCGACTCGGCATAAATCGTGAAGCAAATGAGTTAAAGTCGGGAAAAAATCTGCATGATCGGCTGAAAATTTTAAACTTGATCAAGGCCGATCCCTTTTCGACGTCTTCACGACTACCTCGATCAGATACCGATTGATTTTCGACCTGTTCTCGACATAAAATGCACAAGACCTCTTCACGATATTTTTTGAAATATCAAAAATATTCGGATACACAGCTCGAGTACAGCTGAGTTAGTAAGATCGTTCCGATTCGGTTAGTAGACCGAACACGAGCATTCAAGATCAGCGTCCCGATCGATGAATATTGATGAATATTCATAGATCGAGTTTGGTCGAGTAGCTTTGATCGGCAGTGTAAACCTACCATCAACGATATTCTGACCATCCTTTAGTTTTTACACATTCTAATCCAATCAGATATAATATCTTCATTCGTCTTCTACAAAACTTTAATCGCAGGTTGGTTATAAATTACTTGCTAAAAAACTAAGTTAATACTGAGAAAAATACGGAAACGAAAAAAAAGTTTTCCTGCTTATTCTGACATTTTCCAGCTTCTGCAACGTATTTCAAATGATTCCATAAAGACTGGTGAATTGGCATTTAGAAAACTTCAACCACAGGATTAATGTAAATATTGACAACGACGCAGACAACAACGCTTGAATTAATTTTCCTTTTTCGACTTTTTTGTTTCGGTATTCTTTCCCGATGTATTCCATTTACCATGACATCAGAATCATTCAAAAAGTATTTGACTTAGCTAATTTTTTGCCTATAAAACTCCCATTTACCTTTGTATTTAGAGTCTGGAAGCATGCCAATCCGACATAGCAATGCTGAACAGACAACAATATATAATAATAACTTTCTTTTTATGCCATTTCCATATGAAATTCTCCATACTTTAAGAAATTTTAAAAAAGCATTCGTCGGAATTCTACTCACAGGGCTTTACATAATGAATATTCTATAATCAGATCTCCAAAATTTCGTAATAGATGCAAATAAGGTATCATGTAGCTGTCTTTAAAAAAAAAAAAAAAAACAAAAGGGTAAAAACAACGATGTCCCATCCACAGTGCTAATAATCCTTTTTTGATGTTTGATAGTTGATCGAACCATTGTAACTGACTGGTGCTTTATACAGAATTATGTGTTTCTAATTACAACTGTCCTAATCATTAAGTTGATTGACAAGATCAATTCTCAAAGAAGGCCTTTGATTTCAGAGGGAAAGTTATTTCCTCGCATGACAGATTAGAACGATAATACTCTGGAAATATTTTGTCTCTTTCTCCTTCGTTAGAAATTATCAAAAACTGTGACTACATTTGTAATGAGGATTTATATATTATACAGTACTGTGTGACAAGACATTCGTTCATGTCGTCATGCATGATATTCTTCAAATTGTATCCGATGGCATTAATCTTCATCAATTGTTTTGATCCCTTCGTTTTCGAAATTTTACAAATTGGTAGTATTAAATTTAGATTGTACAAGGTTGTAGAAATCTTAGTCGGACATTTTCCTTTTGCATAAAGCCAATCGAAATACCACTCTACACTGTTAAAGCATCACTATTAATTTTTAGCACATGTGTCATACCTCAAAATGTTTGGGTTTGAAATACATACCAAATTAAACAAATAAGAATATCGTGTGTACATTTAAAACAACTAACAATATTCAGTCATTATTGACCCAAAACGTGGCTCAATAATCAAAAGTATATTTCGCGAATAGTGATATATTAATGCTTCGCTATTAAGATAAAATTAAGGATCTTTATGCGGTTGAGAAATCATATATTAAGAAAGACGGTTACGGCGCGCCATACATTGTTATTGATTAACGGAGATTTCATTAACTAGGTCGCTGGTGCGAACCATTTTGCTTGTAAGTACAGAAAATAATTTACTTTTCCGAATTATAATAAGAATTTTGTTTACTTTTTAAATAAAAGTGTAAAACACATTATTTCAACCGATTTATTATATCAGAGTTAAATAAAAATGTCTGTGTGGCGTCATTAATCATTAATATGTCTACTATATATAAATGAAAACTAGGGTGTATTGTCACGGTTGTTTAAAATATGTAGTATATTTTTCTGAGCTGAATCCGTGATTTTTGCTTTCATGCACACTAGATTAAGTACTGAACCCCATAGTAGCAAATTGATTCACTGAGATAAATGCTTTTTAAAATTATTTTGAAAGGAAGTTTTTGTAACAAGCTTCAGATTCTCCTTGCATAAATATGGAAGAAAACATTTTTCTTTCAAATGTAAATTGAATTTCTTTACGGGTTTTTTCATAGTATGATCTAGTGTCCTTATTGATATCAGTCCGTTTATCATCTGAGCCTCCCATATCAGCCCCAAACATTAGCTGAAGTGCTGATGTGGTCAAGGTATATTTAACGTGCTGACATAGAAAGCTTTTTATTACAAACCTCCGATATACCTTGTATAACAATACCCTATGATTCCTTGGAATGTAGCTAAACTCCTCACAGGGAGGGATCTCGGTGGAAGCTGTATACTGAGATTACATAACTTAATTTGTCAGTTGGTAATGGGTCTGGAGCTGGCATGTCAGTTAACTGCTAGTAGTCTCTTGTGATTTCATGTTTATGTCCGTATATTTAGTTCTTTCAGTTTCATTTTTCACAATTGACTCAGTCCTGTTGCAAACTGAATTTTACTGTTGTTACGATTGTTTTTTGATTTATCACATTGGCTATAGCTGGAAGGTTTGGGCCCAATAAAACTAGTTTAACCCCGCCGCAGCAGGTTTGCGCCTGTCCTAAGTCAGGAAATTTATAAAGCCTTTGTGTGTCTTGTCTGTTTTCTAGTTAGTTTACTTAATGTCTATAGGAGTCTAGGATGATGTTTGTTTCACTGAACTTGATTACTCTTTATTTAGGGGCCAACTTCGATCTGCCGTTGGGTGTGGGGTTTCCTCAACGTTCATTGAGGATCTTATGGTGGCTTTGGTTTGTTGTAACTCCCCTTTGAGTCGTTGTCTCTTTGACACATTCCCCCGTTTCCCTTCTATTGTAGTTATATATAATCCCCTTTGTCCTTTTTTTCATTTGATATATTAACTATGCCAAATTAAACCACATACATGTAATGATATTGTACAACTTGAAACATTAAAATTCCACAGTTTGAAAATTTCCATAACATGGACACATTTTACTACCAGGAAGTAAATTGATACAAAGTGACAGACTTAGGAAATGTCACTCCATGTAAAACTGGCCAAAGACCTAAAATATAACTAAAACATATAAAAAGGCTGCCTTTTAAGACAGAAATCGTGTTTATTGTTGTCAGCCGCTTAGGGGCGATTCTAAAATCCGGACATAAAGGAAAAAAACTAATTTACCATTGTTACTCGAAAAAAGAAAAGCGTTTTTGATTGATTAACACTTATTTTATAAATTTATATGGAGTGTTATTCTTTGATTTTTTCGAACTGCACTTATTAAGGGTAAGATTTCCGGGCGCCGTTTTTTGTTGTTGAGAACATCGATTTTCCCAGTCGTGATGGACAGTAATGTTCAACTAAGGGAATGTATATTTCATAGTTGGTTTGTTAGCCATTTTGGAAACTTTCTCATTAGGCATAGTTATATAGATAGCCGCCGTTTCAAATACATCCGTGTCATTCGATCATTTAAATAGTTCATAACCATTGCGGATGACTATTTTCCGGCGGTTTTATAAAAAACTCTGTCATTTTGCTCTCCAGATTCTTTCTCTTCTATATTTCTTCACTTTATTCAATCAGTATGGTTCTTTTTCAAAACAATGTTAATGTTGTCAATATTGAAAATTGCAGTGTAAATATATACGCAAAATGTCTTTAAATCTTAAAAAAAAAAACAAAATACCGAGGGAACTGTGAATTTAGGTTCTTCATATGCGCATTTCGACAACTTATGTCTCATCAGTGCAGATAAAATCGAAACATTTGGAACACCATGAACCGAAATGTGTGTAAAAGCTGATAGAGAACAAAGTACCAATAAGATCTAAATAGGAAAGCCAAAATTAGCTAAGGACAGAGCTATGGAAGAGGGAGATACTCCAATTCAGAATACAATACCCCCCACCCCTCAAAAAATCCTATCCTGGCAATAGTTACTTTTTTTTACTTTTTCCAAATTTCCTAAGTAGGTTCTGTGTTCAAATCTTCTTTTAGGCGTAATATTATGTGTCTGTCTGTTGTTTTTAGTCACACAAATATATTATCCGATGATTTATACATGATGCAAATCAACTCCGCAATATTGGTCAGATCACCTTAACTATTAAAAATATTCTCTTGATCCTATTGCATATATTTCAGCAATAAATGTGGTATATTGTGACACACAAGTGGTAAACCTATTATGAAAGAAAAAGAAACCAACAAACAAACAAAACACTATGAACAAGATTTGACAATCAGAACTTCACTGTCTCTGTTAGATAAGTTTTTTGGGGGTCCTTAACTACAACTAGTTTATGTGATTTGAACAAAAGTCATTCTACATATGATATTTCATCACAAGTCTAACACGGCGTGATGCTTTTTGGAAATTCCCGTTAATTTGATGGCTATCTAACAAGAATATTTTCCATAATTGTTGAAGCTCTCCATCTTCCGTTGTCGAAATCTGAAATTATGGAAGCATTTCATCAGATTTTTTCTCTGAATGAAAGATGCTATTCATGCCTAGCTGTTTTCCTGGTTTGTTTTTCAATTTATAAGGTACATGTTTGTAGCATGAGGAGAAGTTACAATCTTGGTTGCATTTTATATGAGGGTTTCTGATTATGGATTATAGCGGTTTATGATTAAACTTTACTTCGACTTTTCTTTAATAAATGCATCGATGAAATTTTTGACATCCATATACAATTGCTAAGCTTTCTGTCGCATTTTTTCTCAATCTGCTGACATGCAGGCGATGTCCCGAATCGTAAGTAATCAGTTTTTCTTCTTGTAATATTATCGGAAGAAACCTTTTATAAGAAGCTTCCATAGAGAAAGCAAGTGATAACCTAGGATTATAGTACTGTTTTTCCACACACTACCATGACGTTCCTTTTCATATCGTATATGTAGCAGATGCTGGATTCATATTTTAAAGAACAGGGAATATGCTTTCTTTTTCTATGTCAGCCCATGCGACTAAAGGAAAACGTCACTGGCGCACAGTTAGATCCTATGGGAATACCTCTTATAAATTCAACAAAAATATTGTCGATAAAAAAATCAATTATCTTGATAAAGTCATTCTCAGCGTAATTCTTATTTGACATATGTTTCGTCTACTCCATTTGCAGAGCATTCACATTTTTAACGGAATAACGGACAATTAACACAATCTTTTAGATATTGAACCCGGCCAAGTCGCTCGTAATTGACCTCCACACAAATTGCAATATGTCGAATGCATAATCTCGAATAACAGTAAAATATAAACGTATAAGACAGTCTCTATTTCATGGGAATTTGAATTTTCTTAGACATATTTTTACTTGGAAGCTTCCTCGATCAATATATCAATATGTTTGGTATATTTATAGTCTGAACTCAATACAGTTGTTGTTGTTGGTAATATAAGTAACAAAATGAAATGTAAATGTTTTTTTCAATTAAATAAACATAGTATTTTTATATAGTTATAAACAGAGAATTATCACGATATTGAAAGCCTTTTGGATAGAAAGATGGATTGACGTCCGTACACGGCTCGGAAATTATCCATTTGTCGTGTCCATATCGCTATCCCCAGGGCAGTCTATAATTTGTTATAATTCTCTCTTTATGTTACTAAAAACTAAGCTACAAACTTGGTTTTGTTGTCTCAAGTAGAGGGCTATAATTTTAGAGGGAGACGAAAGTATTGACATTTGTCTTGGTCTAAGATGACGAACCCGTTCTCTTTGCATTTTCGTTAAGGGGTTAACTGTGAAAATTTGGGCCTCTTCTTTCTTTTATTACTGTTCAAGAATTTAATTTCGTTGTTCTCCTTGAACGACAGCTACACAAATATTCTAATTCTGTTTATTTTATATTTTACGAAAGGATATGGAGTAAATGAACATGAGATCATAACACATATGTTAACTCCAACTGCAATAATTTAAATGAGCTGTATGGCCATTTCGGAAATTAATTCCTCATCAGCAGCACTAGAACCCAAACAAAGGAAAGCCATAATTTAAAAAAATGTTTAAAATGCATAAAACCCAACGAAATCCGAATAGTCAGTAATATCAAATATAGCTAAGGACAAAACTACGATGGAAGGAGTTAATCCTTCGGTTTTAGAATTTGCATAAATTTAGATAATAATAATTGAACAAAGTGTACACATGAGATATTATCTCATGTACAAGTACACCATATCTTAGAAAAATAAAGAGCATACATCTCTACCAAGGGGAATTGTTTTACCAACTCCACACTGCAATAGAAGACAAACTCCTGTATTAAATATTTTACGAAAGGATATGGAGTAAATGAACATGAGATCATAACGCATATGTTAACTCCAACTGCAATAATTTAAATGAGCTGTATGGCCATTTCGGAAATTAATTCCTCATTAGCAGCACTAGAACCCGAACAAAGGAAAGCCATAATTTCAAAAAATGTTTAAAATGCATAAAACCCAACGAAATCCGAATAGTCAGTAATATAAAATATAGCTAAGGACAAAACTACGATGGATGGAGTTAATCCTTCGGTTTTAGAATTTGCAGTATGCTGTCTCTCAACACATATTTCTATTTATATATTTTAAAAAAGATATATACACACTGTCCTTGAAATACAAAGAATAGGTAAAAAAGGGAAGGAATTCAATAAGGGAACCAGTTTGTTTATCTCTGTATCCTAAGGAATTAATGATAGGTGAAGTACGAATTGGCTGTGCTGCATAATAAGATGTAAATTCACCAAGTCTTTCATAATTTCATGTCATTTACTCTTTGTAGTCTTTCAATGAATAATTAGAAATGTTTGGCACTTCTCGGTAATTTTTGTCTTTTCTTTAAATGGATTTTCCCCAATCTATGCAGACATAGTGAACTTTAAAGGGGGTCTCCCCAGTCTTCTATAAAAAGCTCAAAAGGAAGGCGGTCATGCATATATAAACTTTTTATTTTTAGAAGTGCCTGAACAGTAACCAGAGACAAATTGGTTTCTTGTTCAACGTTCAACGTTCAACATTCAAGAATTTTTTTTTCAGTTCAAAGTTCAACATTCGCAGTTCAACGTTCAACATTCAAAATTTTTTTTCAGTTCAACGTTCAACATTCGCAGTTCAACGTTCAACATTCAACTCTGGTTGAACAGTATGGGTAGTTTTTATCTGATTATTATTAGAAAGTACTATAAATCTGAAATATATTAGCATTATGGGCAATAGGAAATGAATTCCTTCTCTGTTACATGTACCTGAAATTTGGTTTTAGATTAATATTGCCATATTTAAATGTTTGATATGATACTGAGTATTGATACCTATAACAACTTAAGATAAAAATTAAAATCAGGTAAACCAATATGCAAATATTGCTGAGACAGATTTGATTTCTTTAGAAATACTTTTAAATTTTCAATTCCAGACATAGTGAAATATTGTAATAGACATTTTATTGTTACCAGCATGTTCTCGTATGCTCATTTCAACTTTTCGCAGTGATTTGGACATATATTTGGACTGAAATTTGATTCGCGACAAATTAAAAAGGGGGAAATTTGTCCTCAAATTGGTGTGAATAATCAATACTTTATTTTTGGTGAAATCTTCACTTCCTTTTGTCAAAGTTTGTTATATTTTTATATAAAGTGTTAAATATAATGTCTCCTAATAGTTTTATGGTACAAATTACATGCAATTTGACAATTCACTTGATAATTTTCTAAAAAGAGGCTTAAAATGGGTGAAATTTCACAATTAGTAAAGAATAGTGTGAGTTAATAATTGGTCTGTACTTCAACAATTTATCTTAAGATGCCATTTAAGATTAGCTGATACTCAATTGAACCAATATTCAAAGGAAATATATTTTATTTTTTGATTAACGTGACTTAACATGTTTAAAACTGCCACTTCAATACGAATGACAAAGTATGCCAATATGACCTGAACTAGGCCAAATAGATTTTTCCATATTGGTCTAGTCTATTATGGAATATTTTATAAATCCTTTTGATTTATCGTCTTGTAATGAAAACATTAAAAGTAAGCCGCTAGTAAATGTCATCTGCTGCTGGGCTTTGACATGGCGCAAGGTCTATCAAAATAAAAAGTAATATAATTCATTAAAATGAAGTTAATCAATAAGGTTATCATTGTGTAATGGTTTTCATATTGGCATAGTTGTAGATCATCGGTAATTCTGCATGCGCCCCAGACCAATATGGCTTACCAATGCTAATATGAAAACAATTACGCAATTATACTTATATAATTATATGCAGAATGGATTTAACCAATGTAGGGGTGTTCAAAAAGACATGTATGGCTAATTTATTCGTGGCTAATCAAATTGGACAATTCTGTGATTAAAGATAAGAATTGAGAGTAAATGAGGAATAAAAAAATATCATTTAAAGGACCAAGTAGACAAATTTTAACTTCTGGTACAAGTTAAGGCATGTTGCAAAAGATAGAGTTGTTAATGGTCATGAATGAGAGAAACCCATATACAATTAACTTTAGACTGAAATAGAAGCACTGAAACTTTCTGTACTTTAGTTTTTGCATGGTTTGCATTACATAAATTCAAAATACAGCAATTTCACCGTTGAAATAAATTTCATTTATAACATAAGATATCGAAAATGATCAATTCTATCATTTGGGCTAGGCATCTAAAAACCAAGATAAGGTCAAGGTCAAAAGGTCAAGATGCAAACTATTTATTCCCTTAATCTAGGTTGTGAACTATTTTGTCCCAAAAGTGAAATAGACTGATTCTCTTCTCTAATGGAGTGAATATATGTAAAAAGGAAGGAATTCGGTTAGGGAACATGTTTGTTTACCTGTGTACCCAAAGAATTAAATGATAGGTAAAGAAAGTATTGACTGTGCTGCATGAAGTCTTTCATATTTTCATGTCTTTGTAGTCTTTCAATGAAGGATCAATAAACATTACAAAACGTTTAGCAATTCTCAGTAATTTTCGGTGATTTTTTTTTTAAAAGAGGGATTTTTCCACATTCTATGCAGACATAGTGAACTTTAAAGGGCGTCTCGTATGTCTTCTATAAATAGCCCAAAAGGAAGAATGTCATGCAGATATAAACTTTTAAGAAGCGCCAATAAAAGTTCCCGAATAGCGAGGCTAGTTTTTTCATCCGATCATTGTTAGAAAGTACCATAAATCTGAAATATATTAGCATTGTGGGCAATTGGAAATTAATTCCTTCCTTGCTACTATCGACAGTTACAGCGTGCCATACATTTATTGATAAACTGGGTCGGTGTCGGCAGCAATTTGGCTGGTAAGTACTGAAACGTATTATTTAGGGGCTGAGATTTGTTAATAAGTTATATATGTATTGAAATAGTTAGGAATTTTATTAAGTTTATACACGTTGAAAAAAGTGATTGAAACATATATTTCAATCTATTTATTACACAAAAATAAATGTATGTTAGCGTAATGCATCATGAAGATGTGTATAAGTGGCCGTTCATGTCATAATTGCGTTATTTCTAACGCGCCACAAAGGAATAGGGGCGATAAGGGCCTTATTAGGCCTAAAAAAGTAAATTTGGTTGAATTGACAGAATTTTCTCATTGAAATGTTCTATGGGCATTGCTTTTCAGTAAACAACAACATTTCTAAAAAATTGATGTATGATAATTGATTTTTTGAGGGTAGAAGGTAGGACAAACTGAAGATTTCGTCGAAAAATGACAAATTTGACCTATTTTGACTAATTTTTCTGTATAGAAAATATAGAGCACATGCAAGAACCACAAAAATATTTATATGAGAGGTTCAATTGATTTGTACTAATAAGTTGGCAAGTTATCTAATTGGTTCTTGGGTGTGCTCGATATTTCCGGTTAGGAAAACTGTTCGAAAATCTGCAAAATTCGGTATATTTCTATGAAAATGATCAAAAATAGCATTTTCATGACGTCAGAACTGTTACTATTGTGACGTCATTGGTCCTAACTTTATTAGTTTTTCTGTAAATGGGATCTCAACTTTGGTACGAACATGAAAGAAAATCTTTAGGTGCAACTTTAAAATGCACCGGAATCTTGGGCCAAATCAACCCCTTATCGCACCTTGTCCTTTATTACGGAGATACCTCTACTAAGTACCACGTCAGAAAATTAAGGGCAGTAAAGCACTACTTTCAATAAGCTACGCGGTATTTTTTTCTTAATTATACACTCTATCAAATTAATTGAAAAATCATTCATTTTTTTTCAGTGAACTCGGTACTAAGAACTTATTACATTTGTAATAATTCCTACAAATGCTTATCTATGCGCAAGACTGTGTCTTAAGAGAAAGTCAAAGATTCTTTCAATTTCTGGTGTTCAAAAGGGTATGTTCTGTTTTCCTTTATGATGCGAATTTGTTTTACAAAACTTTATTATTTTTTAAGAAATATATGAGAAAGGATTTTTCAATGAATACCTCTTTATTACATACTAAGCAAAGATATGTTCTGTTTTTCACATGTAATATAGCCGGAAGTTAACAGTCCATAACAACATACCCAGTCTCATATGGCCAAGTTCTGAAAAAGCCATATCAGACCGGTGATATGGCTATTTGGTTCATTCCTTCTATTCCCACTTTTTAAAAATAAAGTAAGAAAATGTAAATGTTCATGTGGGAATAGGTGGAAAACTGTGTAGATAAAGGATTATACTGTATAAACAATGTTTGATTAGGTGTTAATTAATTTATCACTTAGGACAGGTAAACAAGTTATAAGTCTTTGCGAATTCCCATTTTTTATATAAATATTACAAGGAATAACAAGTAAATTTAGAATTTTTTATTAATTAATTTCAAAAACAATATATAAACAGTTATATATGAATACACAATACATATTAAGTATGAATTATCACACATAAATTCAGTTATATATGAATACACAATACATTTCAAGTATCAATTAAAGCATATGATTTCAGCTACATGTAAGCACTAGAACATATATCATTAAGCACTAGATCATATTTATTAAGCACATAACTTTCCCTTGACAAGAATGCAACAGTCTATCAAATTAATCAATGTGCAAGAGGTACGAAGCTGCGTCACCAAACTGAACAGTTGTTACTTCCTGGTTACGATGTCTTTCTTTGAGTTTTGCTAGCCTGTTGTTGATCTCTACATACTTTCTTTTTTGTACTGCTCTTTTACCCCCAGCTGCATATTGAATCATAGTTGAATCATTGAATACAAAATGTTGCGTACTGTTAATCAAAGAAGTATGGCCATTAAGGCGTGAATTTTTTTCCTGCGATGGGTCATTTTCAGAATATGCTCAAATATTGTCAAAAATCGTTAAGGGTGGTCTCTTGTATGTGTACTTATTAGAAATAAAATTAATATATGCCACACTTGTATGTTTTCTAACTAATAAGCAATCGAACATGGCCTGCAAATAGCCGTTTGTGTCAATTTTAGCTATTTTACGGTGTTTGAGAAGATAGTACTACTCAAAGGACACCGAGAACCAAAATCAAATTTTTGCTGTGAACGTATAAACCTTTGCCCTTCCAAGTGGCAATTAGTTTATTTTGGTTCTGGATGTCCTATGCAACGAATTTTAAGAAAAACCTACAAAAATTGTCAACATCTGTCAAAACTGCATACAATTTGAAACTTTTATCTAAATGCACGAAAATGCATTTGAATTGAATCTGATCTGATAGTGTATATCACAGATGATCTCTAAAAGCAGTTTTCGAGAAGACTTAATGTATCCGCAAAATTAGTATGCTGAAGGAAATAAATCCACGGGTAAATGGCCATACCTCTTTTGATCACGAACCTTTATTTCCTGTCAATTTCATTTACGACTGTCTTCGATTTATGAAATAGAAAAAATCGAATCAATTCTTAATCGTACTAAATAAACTTTCTAAAACACAATGAGGGCATACAATCTGTTAAAAATCGTAAGCCAACAATATAAAATACAAGCTTTTAATTAAATTTAATTTCTTACATTAGAAAAAAGACAAATGTATACAAAATAATAGGTTATAATGCACACACCTCCCGATTTTATTTGCCAAGTATTCTAACATTTAACTCGATGAGTGCCCTGTAATTGTTTATATGTTGTATTGTCTGTTGGTCCCTTTGTCGGGCAACGGGTGACAGTGTCTGTAAGAGTATTTTGCTCGATATGTTAAGTTGTTGACAACCCCGCATCCATGACAAAAGGGATACATGGATGTGTCGTTGTTCAACATTTAGCAAGTGAATTCTGCTCAAATAGGTGCAAAGCGGCCGAACTTATTGTGGGGTAGGAGTGTTTGCTCTTTGTTGAAGCCTCATGGTGACTCCAAGATGAAGAACAAAAAAAAAATGTTGTTCCATTTGCTTACTCTTACCATGTTTTTATAGGGATTTTGTCCGATGTACATTTAGTCCATATCTCTTTATTTGTTCACTTACGATGGAGTTGTGTAGAGTCAGTAAATATATTCCCCGTGCTTGAGGTGTATGCTCTTTTTCTTTTGTCAGTTATGTCGTACTTGTTCTGGTGAGAAGTCAGTCTCATAGTAATGCACTTTTGAAATTCATCATTAGGCTTTCTTGTTCTGTAAAAATTAAACTATTTTTTTTGCCCATTACTAATATATATATTGCCCACATCTCCAAAGTTTTCTTAAATGAGTGCCCTATGATCGTTTATATGTTGTATTGTCTGTTGGTCCCTTTGTCAGGCAACGGATGACAGTGTCTGTAAGAGTATTTTGCCCGATATGTTAGGCTTGTTGACGACCCCGCATCCATGACAAAAGGGATACATGGATGTGGCATTGTTCAAAATTTAGCAAGTGAATTCCGCTAAAACCGGTGCTACTAGCCGTTTTGAACTAACTATGGGGTAGGCGTTTTGCTCTTTGTTGAAGACCTCATGCTGACTTCAAGATGAAGAACAACAATTGTTCCATTTACTGAATTTTACAATGTATTTATAGGAATTTTGTTTCATGTACATTTACTTCATATCTCTTTATTTGTTCATATCCGGAAAAGATTGTACCATTGAAATGAAGTAGATTATAACAAACGACTAATTCATAAGAAGAGGATACTTATGTATTCTCTTTATTATTATGTTCTTGGCTAAAGAGTACATTTCCTCGCTAGCATGACTAATAATTTACAAGAATGGGGTATCAAATAAATAACTTCTGTGAAAGCTTCTCTCTCTTTTTCATGATGATAAATAACTGGAAAACTTTTTCGTGTATATATTAATCATTCAATGTTGTTGGATTTAACAGAACAATTAAAAAAGGGTTTCGGCAGGGTTGATTTTCGACGACTACTTGTAATCGATTATATGTATTTTTTCTCGTATTTGTATTGTAAAGAAAGCGTACACACATCAAAGTATTTTCCCTTTTCTACCTTTTTGTTTCAGTGTATTCCATTTATCACGACATAAGGATCATACAAAAAGTATGTAAATCAACTAATTTATGACAAAAGAAAAATAAATAAAGAAAAAACAAACAAAAAAAAAAAAAAAAAAAAAAAAAAAAAAAACAAACAAACAAACAAACAAAACAAACAAAACAAAACAAAGAAATACTAATAAATAAATAAAAAGTAAAAATAAAAACAAAAATCAAAATTTACCATTTTGAGTTTGAGAGCAAACCAATTCGACGTAGCAATGTGAAGCAGACGACAATATATATTATTGACTTCTAGTTTGTTGTCATTTCCGTGTGAAATTCCCAAGTTTTAGAAAATTCTAAAAAAGAAATACATGCATCGGAATTCTTCTTGCATGGTTCTGCATATGATGTTTTATAAACAGATCTTCAAATTTTTGTAATGAATGCAAATCATGTAGCTGCCTTTCAAAAACATGCCAAAAATGTAAGGATAAAAACAACGAAAATCCTCTAAATACGTGTCTACTATGACAGCTTTTCCGGTGTAAATTGGTTTGAAAAATGTTTTTAAATCAAGAATGCCTTAGCATGAAATATATTTCCTTTATAAATAGTTACATCCAGAAAATCCATTGATGTTCATAGGTAAATTTCAATAGAGGATGGTGATTGTTAGCTGTTGAAAAGAAAGCTGAAATATTACTTTCTGTTCCTTTAAATACAATAAAGGCATCATCTCGATATTGTCCGTAATGCTAGGTTTACACCGCCGATCAGACCACCTCGATCAACTCGACTATGCTGTTTTATTCCGATCAACGTCATGAAATTCATTGATCGAGTTAGCTCACGATGTCCACTCGACTTTTACCCGATTTAACACGACAAACACTCGACAATTCTCGATCTCCTTACGATTACCGTACGACTTATGCTCGGCCCTTATTCGACCAACAAGATTTCGTCAGATTGAGCCAAATCATAGTCCGATTTGTGTTTGATTATCTAGACCTGGTCGGGAGAAGATCGTGAAATGGTCGAGTGTGTTCGAGTTTTGTCCTGTTAGTACGTTTGTATATATGGGGATAAAACGTGACAATTCAGGGAATAGTTTAGCATGGTGGTAGAGCAGCTAACCTTGTGGCCAATGTGGCTGATGCTTCAATGCAAATATGATAAATGTGATAGATATAGAGTAGCAAGGAAGGCGGATCTGACACAGAAGTATTTGGGTTAGACAATAGCAAATGCTTCAAAGTAATCATTATAGAGGAATGAATGCTCGCTTTGACATACTAGCATATAATCCTTCTAATGACTCGTCAGACTGCAACTGTGTGATTTTCCTGTCATTACATATAGGACTAATCTGATATAGACATATCATCATATGATATGGGTGGTAACTAGATTTACAGTAGTTTCCGTGTTTAGCTTTAAACCTGCATTCTGTTTTTAGAAAGTGAAAATGGCGAGTTCCTGCCCTTTGTGTACATCATTTGCCTGGTGCAAATCTGAAAAAAAAAATTTATCTTCTTAACATGTTACAAATGTTCAAAATCGAGTTTTTCTTATGTCATTCGGCTTGAATTAAATCTTGTGATAAGAGTACCAGCCTGCTCGGAAGAAACAATATTTTATTCTTGAATTCATGTGTTAAGTGAATCTGTTTCTGGAATGTGTGTATTAGGTACATCTTGCATTTAATTTCAAATTTTGTCAGCATAGCTAGTCGATTGAATTTAAGCCGTCTGCACGTCATCCTTTGATTCTACTAGTAGCATGCACAATCTGATATTCTTTTCTACAATACTGATATAGCCAGGTTGAGCTTTTGCCATTATTTTGTGTCCATTGTCCATGAACTTTGCATTCAAATATATTCTACGCAGAGTCACGATAGACCTCGATTATTTCAATGTGAAAAAAACCGTCATGTCCGCTTCTAATCGAATATAACAGTCAACTGAGAATATAGATTTTAATTGGACCTTATTGGAAAACTCATTCAAACGTTACCTCTGAAAACCCTAAGCCAATTAGACCAAACTTATTACGATTGTCCCTTTTCAAAATAGTGTCTGCTATATCGTCAACTAATTCAAGATGACCGCCAAAGGGGGACAAAGTTAAACATTGTACCAGAGGGATTTTCACTGCAGCCAAAATTGGTCAAAATAGTCCTTGGATGTTCCAATTTCAAAACAGTATCAATCTTGTCTGCATGCAATCCAACGGGGAACATAATTTAATATTCGACCTTACTTGGGCATTCCAAGATATTCTATTCTGAAACTATTGCCAGTTTGCCAAAATTGAAAAGAGTAGTCCTTGGCTGGTTCCCACTTGAGATAGTATCTGACAGATTCTCGTCAAATCAAATATGACCATCAACCAAACTTGATCCCGATAGTCATTGGAGTCCATTGGATGGCTCTTTAAAACTAAAGTAAGGCCCCTGTGAGATACTGAGGCTCTTGAAAGCCTCAAGTTGTGATATTGTGAAAAGATACAATGTTGCCGTGCAAAATCGAGAAAAGGTCTTGAGTGGTCGAGAAAAAGTCGTATACAGGTCGGGAAAAAATCGGGTTATGGGCGGGAAGATCTTGAATAGAAAAAAGAATGAATCGTGTTAGTCGAGTAATGATCGAGTACTAATCGAGTTGGTCTGGAAGCGACTCGGCATAAATCGAGAAGCGAATGAGTAAAAGTCGGGTAGAAATCGGCATGGTCGGCTAAAATTTTGACACTCGATCGAGACCGATCCCTTTTCGACCTCTTCACAACTACCTCGATCAGACCCCGATTGATTCCCGACCTGTTCTCGACATGTAATGCACACGACCTCTTCACGATATTTTTTGACATGTCAAAAATATTCGGGAACACAGCTCGAGTTCAGCAGAGTTAGTAAGATCACCCCGTTTTGCTTAGTAGACCGAACACGGGCATTCAAGATCTGTGTCCCGATCGATGAATGTAAACCTACCATAAAAAAAAAAAAAAAAAACAATATTTTCATTATGTTCAAATTTTGAAATTGTATTCTTCATTATTTGATATATTAAAATGTTGCAGCACTCCGAATTGACAGTGGCTCCCATGTCAACCTATTTTTTTTTGTACAATTCTCCATTAAACTCGAATACATTGTTTTCGAGCACGACTTGTAAAAGATACTTTAAATCATCCGTTGGAGGACACTTAGCCTTAAAATTTGATTTATCAAATTTTTCATATGCTTCGCTAACAGCTGGTATTATTACTTGAGTAACAAGCAATCGGCATGTTTTACTGTTCTAATTTATTGATGAAATATGTTGTGTCTTTAATATATGTGTGCTGTTTTTGAGCAGTCAGTACAAGGATTGATCAATGTATTCAGTGACGGACCCTATTTGAGATATGATTGGGCGTCCTGGTGGTATGTGTTTTTCAAAGGGTGACCCATGTTCTTTTATATCTTTTATCTTTCGACCCATGTTCTTCTATATCTTTTATCTGTTTGTAATTCGTGCAAAAAATTGGTTGCTGTAAGTGCTCTTTTCATGTGGTCTACCTAACCATTTTCGTGTTCATACTGACTTTCGTTAGTCCTTAGTCCCATTCGTACATTTACTGTACACAACAATGCAAGACATACTGCAATCTGTTCCTCAGTTGCCATTTTGTTTTTTGTATCTATTGCCTTAACTTGAGCATATAATAACTAAAAAAATGGATAGTGTATACAGAAACTTGAATCGTGTATACTTTACAATTTATAGATATATATGTTATATAATATACTCATTATAAATTCCGACCGTATGGGGGAGTTTATAATGAGTTTATTATAAAGCTTAATGTATGGCTCGACTAAACACAAGCTGTAAATTTCTGTCATCATGCATTTTCAGACAGCTAGACAAATGCCATAGATGGCTCTTTTACTATCAAAACTTTGACAGTGAGGTCAGAGACAATTAACACAGGAAAATTCGTATAAAACAACCGCTGAGTTATTATTAGTGACAGGTCAAATTCAAGACCTTATTAGATAGTCAGTATTTTTTGAATGAAATAGGACACGCACCGTACATAACATATAATAAGTAAAGGAAGTTACGGGGCGCCATACATTGCTATTAATTAACAAACCTCTTTGCTTGTAAGTACAGAAATTAATTTTCCTGTGGGTTTACGGATAAGGGACCAACCATTTAACTTGAAAAGGGGGGGGGGGGGGGGGG
>MJUU01028395.1:68482-85225 GCA_002080025.1 Modiolus philippinarum
GCTATGGTTTTCTTCTAAAAAAATATTTTGGATCTGATTTTATGTGAAAAAAATATTTTGGCTGCCAAAATGATGAAAAAAAAAATTTCTGAATGAGGCTTTCTGCCCAAAAAAATAATGTTAATTTTGAAAAAAAAATATTTTGTTGATACGCGTGCAAAAAATAAATAATTTGTTTCGCGTGAAGCGCGAAAAAAAATTTTCTGTCCAGAAAAAAAAAACCATACCCCCCCCCCTTTCAGGTTAAATGGTCGGTCCCTAAGTAAGAATTTTGTTTACTTCCTTTTTACTGCGGTTTAAATTGTGAATAAAGTGGTTGAAAACACATTAATTCAATTGATTTATTACACCAAGAATAAATCTTTATGTGCCGACATAAATCATAAAAAGATGTCTACTATATATAAATAAAATCTACGGGAATTCTTATACAGGTATTTAAAATATATATCGTTTGATGTGTGAGTAAAGACACGACACTGACTATAGCTGATATGATGTAGCAGGACGTGTGTCATTGAAGTGTTCGAGAATCAAATCAATAATTATCGCAAACCTCCCCTTTTTCTGAGCTGAATCCGAGGTGCTGGCTTTCTTGAACACTTAATTCTGAAAACTGTACCACATAACAGCAAATCGATTTACTGAAATAAAAACTTTTATGATCATTTTGTGGTTTTTGTAAACAGCTTCAGAATTTTTATTCTCCCTATATAAAAAAGAAAGCAAATATATATTACTCTGTTTTATTGACCTTACTGGTCACGGGTCAGTGATATCGGGATTATTCGTGTTAAAATTACCTACAAGACAGAGAAAATTACGCCACGCCCAACCTGTTCAATAAATTCGAGTAATCTTTTTTCAAATATGAATTATTTTTATTTAGGAGTCATTTCAAAATATGAATCTGGTGTCCTTTTCCATATCAGCCCGTTTATCATCTGAAACTCCCATATCAGCCCGAAGCGTTTTAAGGTTACATGTAAGTGCCCTCCAAGTATTAAGGTACGACAACAGTGCCGCAAAAAATTGAAGTCGTATAATGGTATGGTGCTTTCGTCATCGACGCCGTTGTCGTCGTCGTTTGCAGACATCTATGGTTTTGGTTAATATCTTAAGTAAGATTTAATCAGTCCTTATCAAATTTCAAAACAATGTTCCTTATCACAACTGGAAGGTTTGAGTAGTTTTGGTTATTGAGGTCCCACCTTTTTTTAAGGGCCAAATTGGATGTTTTCATATATTTGACCGTAGAATATTTATTATCTATCTGACTTTGATGGGGTTTCTTGATATGCTTTCTTAAGAAAATTTCCATCTATAGTATGCCAACGGATATCAATTTGCATGTTTCTGTTCATGTGATACATTGGGCCAAAATGGGCGAATCTCAAAATTTCATTTTTATTATTTGAAGTCCGATTTTGATGCAAATGTTATGCGTTTGATTTATTGTGCAAAATTAACCTGGCGCTCAACTATTGGATTTTTTTATATCTCTTTTCCTTTGCGTGGTATGTGGGCAAATAGGGACATTAATTTACAAATGTCCAGATAACCTTAAATTTGTACTTTTCATCGAATTTCACTGGGACTTATTCCTAGGATTCCTCTTGTTGTAAGCTTTCATTAGTATGCCAACAGATTTAAAAAAAAAGATCATACAGTTTCCAAGCTATAAGGAGTCAAAAGGGCCAAAATTGCAATTTCTCAAAATATATAAAATTTTTATTTTTAATTGGATTTCACTTGGAGTTGTTGCTTTGAATTCCTCTTGATATGAGCTTTCAGTATTGTGCGTAACCCTTTATTATGATTTACCATGTAAACCTTGTATCATAAAACCATATCAGCCCTTCGCAGTCAGATAATGTTTTGATGAAGAACAACAATAAAATCGTTGTTCATTGCTTAGTATTACCATGCGTTTGTGGAGACTTTGTCTCATTTGCATTCACTCCATATCCATTCATTGTTAATTAGTTAACTTCTGGCTATGTTTAATACGCAAAACAGAAGCATTTAATTGATTTATTTTTAGCACACACAACTAATGACCATGGTATTTCGTGATACCTATTATGAAAAAAACTATGAAAAAGATTTGACAACCAATCGCAGATCACTTCATTTCGCCAATTATTGTATTCAAAGAGTGCTTCGAGTTCGGAGGGGTCTTGGTTTATTGTAAACTATACTGGCCAATCACTACTAACAATAAAAGTCACGAGTGTTTTGTAAATAATTGTCATGACCATAATTCTGCTCATCTTCACTAGGCAAGATTTATCAAGCGCTCTAGGAGTCTCCTCTTGACCCTTAGCAGATCAAGCTGGATTTCAGAAACTTGAGATCCACGATTTTGATTAGTTGCAGTTAAACTTAGCTGCATCCTATCAGAATGCAAAATATTATATTGTAGATATATATTATAACAACAAAACTTAAAAATATGGTGTGTATTGATTTTTATACGACCGCAAAAATTTTGAGGTCGTATAATGGTATGGTGCTGTCGTCGTTGTTCGTCGTCTGTAGACACTTCTGTTTTTGGTCAATAACTTTAAGTTCCAGTTGACCAATCCTTACTAAATTTTTACACAATGTTCCTTGGCACAAAATGAAGGCTTGGTTGTTTTTAATATTGTGGCCCCTCCCGTTTTCAAAAAGGGACAAATTGGGTGTTTTCATATATAGGTCTGTAGAATCTTTATTATTTGTCAGAATTTGATGGGGTTTCTTTCTGTATACAAAATTTCACGTTGTATTTACCATTCATGACATAAATCGGACTCAAAAAGTGCAAATCTCAAAAATATTAATTTCTTACTTTTTTCCGATTTTTCCCATTTAGATGCAAAAATAAACATGTGCTTAACAATTAGGTTTTATACGACGGCAAAAATTTTGTGGTCGTATAATGGTATGGTGCTTTCGCCGTCGTCGTCGTTGTCGTCTGTAGACACTTTTGTTTTGGGTCAATAACTCACGTTCCAGTTGATAAATCCTTCTGAAATTTTAACACAATTTTCCTTTGCACAAAAGGAAGGCTAGGATTGGTTGTGGGTTTTTTACCCGCCCGTTTCTAAAAAAGGGGCCAAAAAGGGCAAAATTTGACTGTAGAATATGAAAAAGAAAGGAAATGGGGTAAATGTCAAGGAGACAACATCCCGTATCCAGGTTAACACGACCCAAAACAAAGCATCTAGGGGTCACCATGTTTATTATTTATTGGATTTTGATGGAATTTCTTTCAGTGTACTCCTTAGAAAATTTCCAATCTGGAGTATGCCAACGGATTGCATGTGTCGTGTACGGCTTACGTGATAAATGGGGCCCAAAAAGGGCAAATTTCAAAAATTTAACTTTTTTTTAATTTTAAGTCCAATTTTGATGCAGTTTTTTGCATTGAATTCCTTATGAAAAATAAACTAGTGCTGCAGCATCAGATTTTTGATAACGCGTTTCCTTTCCAAGCTATGAGGGGCCCAACGGGGCCAAAATCGCAAAAATGAGGATAACCTGCATTTTTTTATTTTTCATCAGATTTTTATGGAAGTTTTTTTTCTTTGGATTCCTCTCAATGTAAGCTTTCTGTATTATGTGAAGATTTGTCGTAGCTTTTACCATTTCCGAGCTATAAGGGGTCAAAAAGGCCAAAATTGCAATTATTAGATATATTTGAAATCTTCATTTTTCATCAGATTTTTATGAGATTTATTTTTCTTTGGATTATTCTCATTGTAAGCTTTCAGTACCATGGCAATAGATTTTGTGTAGCTCTAACGGTTCCAAGCTTTAAAGGGTCAAAGGGGCCAAATTGCAATATTTCAAAAAGATGTGAAATAAGATTTTTCTTTGCTCTTGCGATATCCTATTAATAAGGAATTAAAAGGGCTAATATTGGTGTCCAGTTAATTTATGTGTCAAGGTCCTTATTATGTCCAACAAATTACTGTGTGCATATTCGTTTCAGTTAACACTTGTTCATATTTCAGTGGTCGACATGCTGTGGTCGTATCATGCTGTGCTCGGCGTAGCCCTTTATTGATAATTTGTTTCTTTTCAGATCTATAAAGGGCCAAAATCGGTCAAAATTGCAAATGCGCTTATCACCTAAAATTTTTATTTTTTATAGGATTTTGATGGTTTTTGATGCCCCGCTCCCGAATGTGGAAGGGGCATATAGTTTTTCCCTTGTCCGTCCGTACGTCCGGTTAAGTTTTGCGTTAAGGTGCATTTCTCAGAAACTGTAAGAGGTAGAACAATAATAGTAGGCCAGTAGGTAGATATTTGATAGTACTACAGAGTTTACTAGGTAGTTTGAATCTTTGACCTACATTTCATGCTTGAGTGACTGTGGTTAACTTTTGTGCTAAAGTACATTTCTCAACAAGTGCACATTATAGGACAATGATGTTTCATTTGATTAATTGCCTTGATTTGTACTACTCAAATCATTGACAATTAGGTGCCTTGGACCTATATTTTACGCTTCAGTGACTTTGGTTAGGTTTTTCGTTAAGGTCCATTTCTCAACAACTACACATTATAGGACACTGATGTTTCATTTTACTAATTGCCTTGTTGAGTACTACTCAAATCATTGCCAATTAGGTGGCTTTGACCTACATTTTCTGCTTCAGTGACTTTGGTTAAGTTTTGCGTTAAGGTCCATTTCTCAACAACTACACATTATAGGACAATGATGTTTCATCAAATAAATTGCCTTGATGAGTATTACCCAAATCACTGATAATTAGGTGGTTTTTACCTACATTTTATGCTTCAGTGACTTTGGTTAAGTTTTGCGTTTAAGACCATTTCTCATCAACAACACATTATAAGTCAATGATGTTTCATCAAATAAATTGCCTTGATGAGTATTACCCAAATCACTGATAATTAGGTGGTTTTGACCTACATTTTATGCAATAGTGACTTTGGTTCAGTTTTATGTTAAAGTCCATTTCTCAACAACTACTCATTATAAGACGATAATGTTTCATCAAATTAATTGCCTTGATGAGTACTACCAAAATCTATCATAGTACTACATTTTACGCTTCAGTGACTTCGGTTTAGTTTTGCATTTTAGTCTACTTTGTATTGTAGCATCATACTATTTTACTGTAACATTCACTCAAAGGAGTAATTAATTTGTTGCTCATAACCTACATTTTATGGTTCTTTATTTTTTTGCGATAAATTTATTGGCGGATCCTCCGTGTATTACGTCTTTCCGTTTTCTAGTTTCTTTAGATTCTTCTTATTGTAGGCTTTCAGTATTAAATCAACAGATTAGGCTTATCTCTTATGGTTTTTAGCTGTTAGGGTCAAAGGGGCCAAAATTGCAATTTTTCAAAAAATGTAAAATCTTTATTTGTCATGGGATTTCAATTGCATTTATATCGAATGAAAGTTCGGGGATATTGTCGTAGGCCTCGTCCGTCCGTCCGTCACAAATCCTTGCGACGCGAACTCTTCCTACATATTTGGATTTAGAGTTTTAATTTTGTTATAGAACTGTTGCATATATGCTGCAGATGCACAAAAGCTTTCGGATTTTTGATATTGGTCTTGATGCAAACAAGAGGCCCAAGATGTCCATTTTGACACATGTGGCATGCGACGCGAAATCCTCCTACATTTTTGGATTAAGGGTTTTAATTTTGTCGTAGAATTGTTGCATATGGTCTGTAGATGCGCAATAAGCTTTCGGATTTTTGATATTTATCTTGATGCAAACAAGAGGCCCAAGATGTCGATTTGACAAAGACCACAAAATGTGGATTGTGACACATATGGTATGCGACGCAAACTCATCCTACATTTTCGGATTTATGGATTTAATTTTGTTGCAGAATTGTTGCATATAGTCACTAGATGTGCAATAAGCATTCAGAATTTGGATTCCGGTTCCAACTTTGGTAAATTTCCTGCAAATGTCAAAGACTGATATTTTTGGACATTTTTGCAGATAATATTATTTAAGAGGTTCCGGTTTTTGGAGGTTAGGAAATCCAAAACCATAAGTGTAACATATGATCAGTAAAGTTGGTTTAGGCTGTGAGTTAACTATTTCAGTATATTTTCCTGCATTCTTGTAAATTTCAGGTTAAAATTTCAGTAATCTGTTGAAATAAAGGTGTTTATCGATGAAGATTGCGAGATTTGTGACATGTTGAATCAAATTTGATTGATTTTTTGGTCCGCGAAAAAAGTCGTCCGGTTTTCAGAGTTTATTTTAGAAGAAAGAATACGTTTGGCACCGATCTATATGGCCGGAATTCGGAGGGGCCGGTTTTCAGAGGAAAATTTTACTTATTTACATAGGTAAAAATTCCGGACCGAAACATATCGTTCGGTTAATAGAGGAATCCGGTTTTCGGAGGGGCCGGTTTTCGGGAGTGTCACTGTATTTGGAAAAAATGAAAATTCTGAAATTTCAGAATTCGAAAATGTGATTCCAATTTTGGTAAATATCCCGAAAGTCTAAAAAAGACCACATATTTTTTGGAATTCTACCTAGCAACCTTACTTTTAGCACTTGTTTTGATAAGGTTAATCATTTTCACCAATTGGATTTCAAAAATATTTGATTCCAATTTTGGTAAATTTCCTGAAAGTGTCAAAAACCACTTATTTTTTGGAATTCTACCTAGCAACAACACTGTTAGGATTTGTTTCCATTAGGGCAATCATTTTCATCAATGTTTCTGCACAAAAAATGGAGAACGCAGATACACCTATTTAGTTGTAGGGAAAGACAAGATATTTTGTTAAGAACCACACCGATTCAAATAAGAAGTACACCGAGACTGACGTAATCAAAATGTTAGAATTTTTGATCGACAATATTTTTGTCGAATTTGGAGGTCGTGTTTTCCAACAGACAATAGGGATTCCTATGGGAACAAACTGTGCGCCGCTTTTAGCTGACCTTTTCCTTTACTCATACGAGGCCAAGTTTTTACAAGGGCTTATTCAAAGAAAACAAAAACATTTAGCCCAGTCCTTTAATTTCAGCTTCCGCTACATAGACGATGTGCTTTCTCTTAATAATCCTAAATTTAAGGATTATTTACATCAGATCTATCCAAATGAGCTTGAAATTAAAGAAACAACTGAAACATCTACTTCCGCTTCGTACTTAGATCTTTTATTGTATATTGACGAAAATGGACGTTTGAAATCTAAGCTATATGACAAGCGTGATGATTTTAATTTCCCCATTGTGAACTTTCCCTTTCTTAGCAGCAATATACCTACCTCTCCAGCCTATGGAGTGTACATTTCACAGTTGATTCGTTACTGTCGAGCTTGTAGTTTGTACAGTGAATTTTTGAACAGAGCAAAAACACTGTCCCAAAAGCTGCTTAGTCAGGGATTTGTTCAACCTTTGTTAATTTCATCCCTCAAGAAATTCTATGGCCGTCACCATAGCATCATTGAAAGATATGACATGTCAGTATCCCAAATGAAAGTGGACATTTTCAGCTAGATTCACGTCTTCCCGGATTTGACTACCGACTTTGACATTTTCCCGGATTGAATCACTCACAGTGTGACGGGTGCTGTTAACAGAGCAGGACATGCTTACCCTTCCGGAGCACCTGATGTCACTCTCAGTTTTACTGGAGTTCACACTGTGAGTGCCTTTGTTCTGAATTTTGTGGTTTCTGGTTCTGTGTTTTGTGTCTGTCTGGCGTCATTGTTTTTGTGTCTAACGTCATTGTTTTCTGTGTTCTCGTTTTTGCCCTGTCTTTGGACTTCGATTTTTGTGAATTTCACCCCTTTGTTCCTTCAGTATTCTACTGCCGTTGTTTCAGCAATGGAATTTCAAAAATATTTGATTCCAATTTTGGTAAATTTCCTGAAAGTCTCCAAGACCAAAAATTTTTTAGGAATTCTACTTAGCAACAATACTGTTAGGATTTGTTTCCATTAGGGCAATCATTTTCCGCAATTGAATTTCAAAAATATTTGATTCTAATTTTGGTAAATTTCCTGAAAGTGTCAAAGACCATGTATTTTTTGGAATTCTACCTAGCAACCAAACTGTTAGGATTTGTTTCCATTAGAGCAATCATTTTCACCAATTGAATTTGAAAAATATTTGATTCAAATTTTTGTAAATTTCCTGAAAGTGGCAAAGACCACATATTTTTGGAATTCTAACCAGTAAGCATACTGTTAGGATATGTTTTGATTAGGGCAATCATTTTTACCAATTGGATTTCCAAAATTAGTTGATTCCAAATTTGGTAAATTTCCTGAAAGTCTCACAGAACACTTATTTTTTGAAATTCTACCGATCATCTATATCATTAGGATCAGTTTCAATAAGGACAATCATTTTTAACAATTGGATTTCAAAAATGCTTGATTCCAATTTTGGTAAATTACCTGAAAGTCTCAAAGACCACTTATTTTTTGGAATTCTTCCTAGCAACCATACTTTCAGCATTTGTTTTGATAAGGTCAATTATTTTCACCGATTGGATTTCCAAAATGATTGATTCCAAATTTGGTAAATTTTCTGAAATTGTCAAAGACTACTAATTTTTAGAATTCTACATTGAAATCATAGTTGAAAAAATGTTAGAATTAGAAGAAACATTTCAACAATTTGATTTCCAAAATATATGATTCCAAGTTTGGTAAACTTCCTGAAAGTCTCAAAGACTACTTATTTTTGGAATTCTGTCTAACAACCATATATTCTTTAATTCCTTATGGTGAAAATAGTGACTGTCAATAGTTTAATTTAAAAAAATGTTCAGACAAATTATACCAAGGGTCTATAGCTGTTTTCTGTGTCAAACAGGGGGTGCGGGGATCACTGTCGTTTCCGACAGTCATAACTCTAGATTATTTTTCGATTCCTCTTGTTGTAAAATTTTGTTAGTATGTCAACAGAAATTTTCGTATCTCTCACTGTTTCTGCTCTAAAAGGGGTCAAAGGGACCGAAATTTCAATTTTTCAAAATATGCAAAATCTTGATTTTTCGTCGGATTTCAATGGGACTTTTTTTTTTGATTCCTCTTGTTGTAAGCTTTTGGTAGTATGTCAACAGATTTGTGTAACTCTTTCTGTTTCTGAGCTGTAAATGATTAAAATTACTAATTTTTATGTTCCTTATGCCTACTTTGTGTCCAGCTAATTACTGTGTCAAGCTCTTTACCCCGTCCACATTAACTTTAAAATACACTTGCTCAAATTTCAGTGGTCGAAATACTGCGGTCGTATTATGCTGCGCTAGGCGTAGCCTTTATTAAATTTTACAAAATTCCAATGATTTATTTGTTTCTTTACTTTTGAGTAAAGAATTAAACATTTTTATACGACCGCAAAAATTTTTGCGGTCGTATATTGGTATGGTGCTGTCGTCGTCGTCGTCGTCGTCGTTGTCGTCGTCCTCGTTGTCGTTGTCGTTGTCGTCGTCGTCTGTAGACACTTTAGTTTTTGGTCAATAACTTTAGTTCCATTAAATCAATCCTAATGAAATTTTAACATAATGTTCTTTGGTA
This sequence comes from Modiolus philippinarum, assembly GCA_002080025.1. Lineage (NCBI taxonomy): Eukaryota > Metazoa > Mollusca > Bivalvia > Mytilida > Modiolidae > Modiolus > Modiolus philippinarum. The sequence goes on from MJUU01028395.1 coordinate 78,020, forward strand.
CAAAAGGAAGGCTTGGCTTAGTTTTGGTAATTGTGGCCCCACCCGTTTTTAAAAAAGGGGCCAAAAGGGGTTAAATGTGGTGTTTTCACATGTTTGTCTGTAGAATCTTTATTATTAATCGGATTTTGATGGGGTTTCTTTCAGTGTGCTCCTGAGGAAATTTCCAATCTGGCGTATGCCAACGGATTTCACGTAGCATGTACCGCTCACGAGATAAATGGGGCCCAACAGGGGCAAATCTCCAAACAAATAAATTTTTTATTTTAAGTCCGATTTTGATGCAGTTTTTTTAATGGATTCCTGGTGAAAAATTAATATGGCGCTCAACTATTAGATTTTTGATAACTTGTTTCCTTTCCCAGCTATGAGGGGCCGAACGGGGCCAAAATTGGGAATTAGCAGATTATGTCAAATCTTTATTTTTCATCGGATTTCGATGGGATTTTTTTCTATGGATTCCTCTTGATCTAAGCTTTCAGTAGTATGCCAACGGATTTTGTTTAGGTCTTACCGTTTCCGAGCTACAAGGGGTCAAAGGGGCCAAAAATGCAATTTTTCTAAATATGTCAAATCTTTATTTTTCATCGGATTTCAATGAGATTTTTTTCTTTGGGTTCCTCTTGATCTAAGCTTTCTGTAATATGTCAACGGATTTTGTGTAGCTCTTACCGTTTCCGAGCTACGAGGGGTCAAAGGGGCCAAAATTGCAGTTTTTCTAACTATGTCAAATCTTTATTTTTTATTGGATTTCGATGGGATTTTTTTCTTTGGATTCCTCTTGATCTAAGCTTTCAGAGGTATGGCAATGAATTTGGCGTGGCTCTTACCGTTTCCCAGTTACTAGGGGTCAAAGGGGCCAAAATTGCAATTTTTCTAAATACGTCTTAACTTTATTTTTCATCAGATTTCAATGGAATTTTTTTCTTTGAATTTCCTGGATGTAAAGTTTTAGTTGATAGTCTATATTTTGCATAGCTTTTACGTTTTTTCATCAGTAAGTGATCAAAAGGGTTGAATTTTTCCCTTTTTTGTTCCTAGCTAATAACTGTGTCAAGCTTCTTTTTGTGTCCATCGAATTATTGTGTCAAGCTCTTTACTGTGTCCACAGTCACTTTAAACTACTTTTGTTGAAATTTCAGTGGTCGACATTGCTGCGGTCGTATCATGCTTCGCTCGGCGTAGCCCTTTATTTGATTTGTTTTTGAATTGTCACAATATTATATGTCATATATGATATTTAATTTGTACAATAAATCATATTGAAACTCTTTCTTCAAAGGGAGATAGCTTGAAACTTGTCTCTCAAAAAAATGTGGCCCAGTCCGCCATGGGTGAAGAGCAGAGAAGGACTGGCCAGCAAAGATGAATACTACTAATTTTTCAATAATTAGTCCCCTACTAGCGATAGCCGAAGGGGACTTTAGGTTTGCACTCCGTCCGTCTATCCGTCCGTCCGTCAGTCCCGCGTTAGTTTTCCGCACTTTTTTACTTATGATCTGATTTTTTGTATGTGAGTCTACCTTAATGAGTTACAGATACGTTTAAGTTAGGTTTCCGTCTACTGATTTTTTGACGGAGTTATGGGTCTTGGACTTGGAAACATACTTTACCATTTCTGCTAGTGTAACAAAGCCTTGTTCTACCGGTAGGGGACTAGGTATTGCCTTGCAATACGATCAACACTTGTTTTTTTTTTTTTTTTTTTTTTTTCAAGCTCGGTACATATTCTCAGTCAACATTCTTTGGCAATTTTTAAAAATTCTTTTGAACTGAATTGTTTGAATTTTCACTAAATAGAATATCTTGTAATCTTCATCTCTAGAACGTATCTTTTAGATAGGTTTAAATGTTTTAAATGGTTTCTTGTGAATTTCTAGCACATCGAAATAGTCGTTTACCGTAAGAATATAATGCTCAACATGTTTAACGGGCACCTCTATAAGTGGAATTTGTCTATGACGGGCAGTCTGGTATTCGAACGATGCGATTACATTGTATGTATATAAATATAAATACCCTCTGAAACTGTACAACTCGAACAGTTGGAACGAATCGTGTTTTGTCCGAATTTGCGTTTTAACTCTTTATAAAGGACAGGAAAAGCAATCAATTTTAAACAAAATTTTACATATCAATTGTCTTTAACCTTCATATAGATATTTCCGTAAATTAATGGTAATAAGCGATTACACTTGAAGCATCTTAATTTTTGGTAACCGTAAAAAATTATCTTAACATTCAAGTCAAATCATAACAAACATTACAATACAAAAGATTGTTTGTACATTGAACATATAAGTGAATTTCATTTACTGCCAAATAATTGACCTTTATATAAAGACCACCTGTCTGTAAAGGGTAATATCCTTTCCTCCCCCCGATGCCCGTTACAGACAAGTTTTACTATAGTCACTGTCTTTCAATGAAGGCGATCAACATCTACTATTGAAAGTCGCTTTTCCGGTAGTTTTGTAATTGGTCCATTTGACAGCGACCTAGACAAAAGTCAATCTACATATAATATTTCATCACAAGTCTAGAACGAATTGATGCTTTTTAGAAGTTCCTGCTAATGACATGGTCATTTTTAGGAACTTGTTTTCCATAATTGTTGAAGCTCTCCATCTTCCGTTGTCAAAATCTGAAATTTTGTAAGCAATTCATCAGATATCAGGACATATGATTTATGCTGCATTTTTTCACGTTTAATCCTGTATTAAATCTTATTTTTCCGACAGAAAATTTCTGCTCATGCCTTGCTGTTTTTGCTGGTTTATTTTCAGTTTGTACGTTTCAGTTGATTCGTTACTGTCGAGCGTGTAGTTTGTACAGTGATTTTTTGACAGAGCAAAAACACTGTCCCAAAAGCCGGTTAGTCAGGGATTCGTTCAACCTTTGTTAATTTTATCCCTCAAGAAATTCAATGGCCGTCACCATAACATCATTGAAAGATATGACGTGTCATTATAACAAATGAAAGTGGACATTTTCAGCTAGATTCACGTCTTTCCGGATTTGACTACCGACTTTGACATTTTCCCGGATTGAATCACTAACAGTGTGACGGGTGCTGTTAACAGAACAGGACATGCTTACCCCTCCGGAGCACCTGATGTCTCTCTCTGTTTCACTGGAGTTCACACCGTGAGTGCCTTTGTTTTGAATGATGTAATTCCTGTTACTGTGCTTTGTATCTGTCTAACGTCATTGTTTTTTGTGTCTAACGTCATTGTTTTTTGTGTCTGACGTCATTGTTTTCTGTGTTCTCGTTTTGGCCGTGTCTTTGGACTTCGATTTTTGTAAATTTCACTCCTTTGTTCCTTCGGTATTCTACTCCCGTTGCTTGTAAGCATGATGTTTAGTTACAATCTTGTTTGCATCTTATATAAAGGTTTTTGATTATCGATTGTAGCGGTTAATGGTTAATTTTACTTCGATTTTTCTCAAATAAATGCTTTAATGAAACCTTTTACATACATAAACATTTACTAAGCTTTCTTTTGCAATCTTTCTTAGTCTTCTGGCATGCAGGTAATGTCACTGAATCATGAGTAATCGGTTTCCCTTTTTGAATGATCATCGCACGAAGCCACTTGTGAGATGCTTCTATAGAGAGGGCAATTAGCAAGTCTCAAAGTAATCTTTTATATCAGGTCGCAATTTGGTCACCATTGTCAAAACATTGGTCGCCAATTGAGATTTTGGTGGCCAGGCAGTAATGTTTGGTCGCCACAGATATATTGATATTTGAAAATGTCGAAGTAGTAATGTAAAGCGTCTTCAAGACTTTTTTAGGAGTCTTATCCCCGTGCATTCAGTATCATGACTCAACAACTCAAGCTCTCGGCCTTCTTTAAAAGAAAGAGGTCAGTCGATAAGAATGATGATAAGTAGGAAACGATTGATAAACAAGCCAGGATCAATGAAAGGCAATTAAACTAAAGAAAATTAATCTGGTGCTGCCTAACGTATTAGGGGACAGTACTGTTGAAAACTAGACTGAGTATTTATTTTCAAAAGTTACAATTGTCGTGTGTACAATCTGTCAAGTACATCAATTTGTTCGTTTATGCCATGATTAGGTACCTGACTCGGCTTTCAGAGGCTCCATCTACGGAATCAAAGTGGTGAATAGGGGAATACCAAGTCTATTCGGGGTATTCATGTCGTAACACGGAAAGCCTGAGCGCGAACTATTGTAGCCAAAAAGTCTAGAGAAACACCCCGCTCTATTCAGTTTAAAGATCCAGGAGAGCAACTTTATAGCCATTGGGCTGTTTGTAATTCTCTATAAGTAAATAAAGCATTGAACCGAATTATAAAGATCAGACTCACCGGGAGTGGTAAAGAAAGGTTTGATTTCATGTCCCTACCCCCTTTTCAAGTGGCAATCAAAACTCTGCACTTTTGTCCCTTCAACCCTTGTTTCTTCTTTTTATATATTGGATTGATTTACTTGTTCGCGTCTTGATATATCTTTAATATTACTCATTGGACTATAAGCTGTAACTTCTTAATCATTCAATATTTCTTTAAAGAGAGCATCATTCCAAGACGTTATAGAGGGCTTAATTTTCTGTCCCTACCCATTCCTTCCTATATTTAGTGGCATTCAGAATTCGTTGTCTCGGTTATCCCTTCGACCTAAATTTCGTTTTTATTTTACTTGTAATTTTGTTGAATTGGTTAACTGGTTCTCGTCCTTTTTTAACTAAAATATTGATCACTCGACATACATCTTATGCAAACCATGCCCAACTTTCGAAAATATTTAAAAAAAAAGTACTAGCTTGAGTATCTAAGAAATCGTGCTGACTTAATTGTTACGTTCAAGTATAAAACGTTGATAAGACACTGAAGAAAACAAATCAATATCAGATAGGCTAAAAATACGATACTTCTTTAGTCGAGGCTAAACATGTAACAATTTGGTGGCAAAAAGCGCGACTTGTTTTTAAATTTAGTCGGCAATCGTTATATTTGGTCGCCTAGGCGACCATTTCAGTCGACTAAATAGAACCCTGTGTGGTAATCTAGAATCATAGTAATCTCAGAGCAAGGAGTTTTCTGTTCAGGAATCTTGATATCAGCTTTTTTGTTCGCCTAGTGCAGCTCGTAATAGTAATTTTATTCAAAAATGCTCATTTATGCCCAAGAAGGCTGATGGCATAAACAAAAATACAAATACATTTTTTTTTAAGTTGAAGATTTTTGTAAAGTTTGAAAAATTCTTGGAAAATTTTATTTTTTATTTTTTTCTAAATCTTTTTGTTTACTTTCACATTTCGTACATGGTAAAAATTCATGAGTTTCATTTTAAATTTCATTTAAATTACAGTTGTGCAAATCCTATCCCCTGTTTTGATTTATTATACCTCCCCCTCTCAATTTCTAAAACAAATATTACTAATTCGAATTTAACATATTTTTTTTCTATTCTTAAATGGTGAATAAAAGGATATGGAGTAAATGCACATGAATCAAAGTCTCTACAAATACATGGTAAAAAACACGCAAAGGAACAACGCTTTTATTGTTACTCTTCATCTTGAAGTCACCATGAGGCCTTCAACAATGAGCTCTGCTCATACCTCAAGACGGCCCCTAGCACCGGTTTAGGCGGAATTCTTTGCTAATTGTCGAGCAACGCTACATCCATGTATTCATTAAACATGTATTTTTTTTAAAATAAATTCTTCAAAATTATAATTTGTTTAATTTTAGTATACAAGAAAATTTTGATACCTTCAGTTGCTGTACTCAGTTTTTTAAAGAATAACAAAATACGGAAGTTACTGTTAATTTATTTTCTGCATACGCGCATTTCGACAACTTATGTCTCATCAGTGCAGATCAAACCAAAAAAAAAAAAAAAAAAAAACGTGTTGAGGCAGATAGAGAACAATTTACCACAGGATCTAAATAGAAAAGCCAAAATACAGCTAAGGACAGAGCTATGCTTGAGATTTTAAACAAAATTTTGCAAAAGTTTCAAACCCAACCGGTTTACGGGTCAGCACCGAAGTACTGACTACTTGGTTGGTGAAAACCCTCGGGAACTAACAGTCAACCAGCAGAGGCATCGGCCCAGTGGAGTCAATAACAAAATACCGAAGTTAATTTATTTTCTGCATATGTGCATTTCGACAACTTATGTCTCATCAGTGCAGATCACACCAAAACGTAAAAAGTAAAAAAGAATAGTTTTTATACCCCCTCTCCCCATCGGGGATAGGGGGTATACTGTTTTCAGTCTGTGCATGCGTGTGTGCGTGTGTGTGTGTGTGTGGGTCCGTCTGTAACACATTTTCGTCGCATTTATCTCAGCAATGGTAAATGGTACAGATCTAAAATTTTGTCACAAACTTAATATAATCAGGCCATATTGGTTGATGCATTTTTGAACCAATCAGAATGCTACTTCCTCTTAACTGACTTTGGTCAATTTTGACACTTGTAGCATTATAAAGTGAATTTTCGTCAAAGTTTTCTCTGTAATGGTAAATGATACAAAGCTGTAATTATACCCCCGCTCCGCAATCGGGGATAGTAGGTATACTGTTTTCAGTCTGTGTGTGCTAGTGTGCGTGCGTGTGTGTGTGTGCGTTTGTGTGGGTCCGTCCGTAACACATTTTCGTCGCATTTATCTCAGCAATGGTGAATGGTACAGATCTGAAATTTTGTCCCAAGCTTTGTATAATTATGCCATATTGTGGGATGCATTTTTGGACCAATCAGAATACTACTTCCTGTTAACTGACTTTGGTCAATTTTGACACTTGTAGCATTATAGAGTGAATTTTTGCAAAGTTTTCTCTGTAATGGTCATGCCATATTGTGGGATGCGTTTTCTGACCTGTCGGGATACCACTTCCTGTTATCGACTTGGTCACTTTTGACACTTGTAGCATTGTAGAATGAATTTTCGTCAAAGTTTTCTCAGTAATGGTAAATGATACAAAGCTGAAATTTTGTCAGAACCTTTGCATGGTCATGCCATATTGTAGGATGCGTTTTGTGACCTGTCGGGATACTACTTCCTGTTTACCAAGTTGGTCAATTTTGACACTTGTAGCATTATAGAGTGAATTTTTGTCAAAGTTTTCTCTGTAATGGTAAATGATACAAAGCTGTAATTTTATCAGAAGCTTAACATGGTCAGTAGTTAACTATGGGGAAAAGTCGTAGGTTTTCAAAAAACGTTTT
>MJUU01028397.1:0-17585 GCA_002080025.1 Modiolus philippinarum
TTCATTATTGCTGGCAATTCATTGGTCATTTCTACCACATAACATAATGAAGGTCATACTTCACAAAATGTTCTCAATATGCGGCGATTTGTACGTTTTGTGTTTTATTTTATAACTTAAATCTGAGACAAAATGGCATGTTTGCCAAGTACAATATTCAAGCGAAGACCCAACTTTAAAATCTAATCATTTATTTAGAATTTTTTTTATAAACTTACCAAACTCGGGTATGCAAATCTACCCATTATGCCTGTCAGCTCATTAGGGCTACATGTCCTAATGATCACTTGAGCGTTTTAGAACTCAGATATTGTTACTTTTATGCAAAGTGAAAATGGCTTTGTTTATATAAGTACTACTCTTGACTTTACCAGCAGCTGATTGTTTATTTTATATATTATAACGTTAATCGGTAACTAAAAAATTTTAATTATTTTTCTTTCGTATGTTGATCAATCAATATCAAAATAGAAAAACTCAAAATATGGAATTTTATTGCTCATATTAAATGACTGGTTCTTCGGTGTTTTCAGCACTTTGAAAAATTTAAGGTTTTGAAAATTATCCAACTAGGGAAAATGAAGCTGGAATGGCGGTTTTACATACCACTGACTATCTTTGTGATACTTTATTGCAGAGTGATGCGCTATATTATCATTTAATTACTTCTTACAAAGAAAGCAGTCATACAAATGGTCAAAATCTTCTCATTTTAAGTTACCTTCCCACATTTGCTACTTGCGTTTTGAGGTCAGTTTCTGTCCATAAAATTAAATTAAGTGACATAAAACTCATACAAAAGGATCATTAAGAACAAACTCAAGGTAAAACGAACTCCAAAAAGTTAATAGAGGTTATTTATAATATTTTTGATACAATAAAATTCAATTAAGTGTACACTTTGTTGAAAATTCAGCCTACTTATTATGGGGAGAGTATGAAAGTGTTTCCCAAATTTTTGAAACTGCATCCTAAATTATTCTTGTTTTAGTTCACTATTTCCATTCACTTTGAAAATCAAAGCATCATTGTTGTGAAAATCTGAAAAACTATGAATAAAATTGCAAATTATGCAAAAATGGGATGTAAAATTTGTAAAATCTCATATTGTGACATGGCGCACTATAAAATTACACTCAGATTAAGCTTTAAACTATTAAAACTCCGATTTGTATAATTAAGGTTCTTTAAGTATGTATACTACAAATTCAATAAAAAAAATAAATGATGTAGAATAAAAATTAGATTTTTATATGATGCCGTATAGCTCGACTTCACCACATATGTCGAAATATGAGAAAACATTAATTTTAACATTTTCAAGCATTTTCTGGATAAAATCATAGTTTTTCATTCATGTTACTTGTAATCAATCTATTCTAACCTATTTAGTGTATCTGCATTATTTAACATTGCTAAAAATCTGACAGTGGCTTGAAATATAGGAAATTCTTTGAAAAAGGTATTACATAATATCTGCACACATCTGTACTTTTGATACTGGTTGATCTTAGTTGAATAATATTTTTTCCTATTCCATCAATTCAAACATAATATATAGCAAGGTCGATCGCGGCACTTTAACAACTGAAATTCGAATAAGTGTAATTAAAAATGAATGTGGACACAGTAATACACTGGACATATACTAGGCAAATAAAAATTAGCCCTTTAATTCCGTAAATACATTTTTTTTTGTATCAGAAACTATAAGAGCTATTCAAAATATGTTGATTCCGAAAAGCAAATCCAAAGAAACATTCCATTGATATACGATGAGAAATAAATGTTTAGGATATTTGCACGATTGCAGTTTTCGCCCTGCTTTGCTCATTGTATCTGTGAAACGGTAAGAGGTATTTTAAATTCAACGTACTACTTATACGATACAATAAAAAGAATCCAAACAAACAACTCCAATTAAAATGCGATTAACTGGAGATTTAACGTGTTTTAAAAATTGCTGCAAATCTGGTCTTTTTGACCCCTAATAGCTCGGAGACGGCAAGAATTACACCGAAAAATTTTATCAAGAGGAATCCAAAGAAAAAAATCCCATCGAAATCACATCGAAATCCGATATAAAACTAAAAAAAAATAGTAACGGTGAATTACATGATACCCCGCCACGTTCCACAAAATTTCAAAGTTTCAAGGGGCATAACTCCAGAACCCCTTGGACGTCTGAACCAAAAATCATACTTGGCCTGAGTTTTGTAGTAAACAAGTTACATACCAAGTTTGAAGACAATATATTATTTCATTCACAAGTTATCAGTCGGAAACCCTAAAATTCGCAAAATTTCAAAGTTTCAAGGGGCATAATTCCAGAACCTCTTGGACCTCCCTACCCGAAATCGAACTTGGCCTGAGTTTTGTGGTATACAAGTTACATACCAAGTTTGAAGACAATATGTTGTTTCATTCACAAGTTATCAGTCGGAAACCCTATAATTTGCAAAATTTCAAAGTTTCAAGGGGCATAACTCAAGAACCCCTTGGACCTCTCTACCCGAAATCGAACTTGGCCTGAGTTTTGTGGTATACAAGTTACATACCAGGTTTGAAGACTACATTATTTCATTCACAAGTTATCAGTCGGAAACCCTAAAATTCACAAAATTTCAAAGTTTCAAGGAGCATAACTCCAGAACCCCTTGGACCTCTGAACCCAAAATCAAACTTGGCCTGCGTTTTGTGATAAAGAAGTTACATACCAAGTTTGAAGACCTTATGTTATTTCGTTCACAAGTTATCAGTCGGAAACCTTCGGGGGACGGGCGGACGGACGGACAGACACACGGACGGACGGACGGACACACGACTTGGGGTATCCCATAATACCTCGCCACTACGTGTGGCGGGGTATAAAAAACTGTGAGCAAAGCTTACTTAGATATACCCCCTCCCCCATTTGACTCTAAAAGTTAAAAATTCAACAACAAAAAATCAAGTCATTTCAAATTTATCTGGTGCATAATGGAAATATCTATTTATCATTCTGTGGAAGTTTCATTGAATTTCACCAAGTGGTATAGGAAGAGTTGTCGCCATAAAGTATGTACCCTATTGCGGACGGAATAACAAACGGACGAACTGAAATCATGATCTCTATAAACCCATTGAAGCGGGGGTATAATTAGAAACTTTCTTACAAAAATTCAATAAAGACAAAAACCTGGAGAAAAACAAAATCCTTAATATTGTCCTAAATCCAGTAACTAATCAACAAGTGAAATTGCTTGGTTCCTTTTCAAAGCAGTCGCTAGAACTGAGGACAGGAGGTATTTAATTTCATTTGCTTTATATGTATGTTTGTTGAAAAATGTATACCGTATATCGGGTTATTTTCGCGTCGGCTTTTGTTCGCGATTTCGGTGTAAAACAGGCCAGTGAAATCTTCTCTAAGTTCATAATTCGCGTCTTTATATTCAATCTAATGCATTTGAATGGGCTGTGAAATTTATGCGTAGACTAAAATTCGCGTATGATTACCTACCGCGAACATAGCGAAAATTAGACATACGCGAAAAAATCCCGATATACGGTATTGTCACTTTATTTGTTATATGCCTTTGGCCCTTAATTGGGCGTAAATAGTGCATTTCAATAAATATTGTTTTATGTTATTTAAGTTGCAATCCTGAAATTTGCAAGCACACCCGTTCAGTATAGGATATGACATAATATCACTTTAAAAATATTGAAAATGGTAAATAACGAATTTTTTACACACGTGATATGGATTTTATGTTATTGTCATTTAATGTTTCTGATAAGCAACATACTCAAGATTTAAAAGTTCCTTAATTTTTGTGATAATGTATATAAAGATCTGATTGAACAATTTCGCTGTTCCTTAGTATATCGTGACATGTGATTGTTCTTTTCGGCCATTGTAGGGGTATCTTCTCATAATTATTTAATCACTACAGAAAAACATTCAAGCCCAACATTTTAAGGACTTTCCGATTTGTTAGAAAAATCGATTTTGTTGCACTCATGGCGACAATAAGTTCAATCACTTGTGATTGAAATTATGAACGAATTGAAGTCAACTTTCCACATATATACAGTCACAATTTTTAGGACATTTTGACAACCAATCAACCACTGTAGCAAGCACAGTGGGACGTGGTTGTTCAGGTTAGAGAAAATAATAATACGCACTACATGTACTTCTTTCTTCTGACTGACATGACCAATGCAGCTACAGTCTACGGTTATTACATGTTGTTCTATTAGGACCTTTAACTGACTCAACTGTGCTCCCTAGCACAGAGCAGATTAGACTTCAGCACTTTGACTCTTCTGACCACCATTGCAGAAGTCTTGCCCCGAGGGTTTGAGAGAACCTTCGACAATTACATCGTCGTGCCTCTGTTATCACAGGGTGCCGACAAGCTCCTGTTCAAGTTGGCAAGGGAGCTCAAGCTGTCCGTTAATCAGATTCCTGCAGAGGAAGCTGAGAACATGGTAATCACACAGGACCAGATTGACCGTCATTGCAAAACATACAAAGTCTCGGAGAAGATCATGAGGACAGCACTCTATGAACAGCTTCGGGTGCACAAATCCGAAGATGCTTTGGCGATTCAGCTGTCTGACATTGATCAGATTCGTGATCTTGTAGCCTCGCAATTGTGGTCAAATCTGGTCATCCAACCATTTGGTGATGATAGGGGGAACGGTGTCTTTGCCATGGATCGTTATAGCCGGCAGGGATCGTCATTATGGATTACCATGGTAATCTTGTTAAAAACGGGAGGGTGAGGAGAGTGCTGCTAGTCTGCAGGATGCCGAGTCGAATTTTATGATTTACTTTGTTAATCAATGCATCGATGCATGCACCCCCGTGCCCATGCCATCCTCACCTTGCCACCACATTTGGACGTATAAGTAACCATGCACTTGGCGAACGTCAAACCTGTTAAGATCACCAAAGACGGTGGTCCTCTCATACTGTTCGTTGTCAAGCAGGACATAACTCCCATGGAGGAGATTGTTTCGGATTACGGCGTTAGAGGGGAGAGGACGGATCCCCTATGGATTGGCTCAGTGGGAAGTAGTTTCCGCGTAATCCCGTTTTCCATTTTTTTTATATTTTTTTAATTTCCATATACATATCGAACTACCGTCCCAGTTTGCCACGCTTTATGCGTTGCAGCGCCATAATAACAATAGTGCTAGTTAAGGTCATTTAGTGTAGTAATCCTTTGCACTTGACTTCTATTTCTCCCTTTGTTTCGCGAATGCAGTATAGTGTTTAGTCCTACTATACCTCTATCTGCGATTTTTTAATGTATATTATACAGATGTACATATTGTTAATAGTGCTATTTTCTTCGCAATATATTTAGGGTTTTTTTCTGCAACGCGTTTGCAAGTGCCTTAGATTTGTAATCTTTGGCACTTGCATCGAAATTTCTCGTTTTGCGATCTATTAAGGGATATTTTGGAAATACGCTCGCAAGTGCCTTGTGTTGTAATCCTGGGCACTTGCATCAAAATTTCTCGTTTCGCGATGTATTAAGGGCTATTTGGGCAATACGCTTGCAATTGACTTAAGGGTTGTAATCCTGGGCACTTGAATCTAAATTTTCTATCTTTTTCTTTTCGCAGACGACTATGTATATATGTATATATTAACTTGTAATTCTTTTAATAAAATCTTATTTTTATTTCTTTTGAAAAAGGGACCTGGGTGGCCGAGTGGTTAAGGTAGTTCTACTACCTATACAACCACTGTAGTCTATCACCACTGTGGTGTGAGTTCGCAGTTCACTTTGTACATTACAAAAAAGGGCGCACTCGACTTACTATCGTAAGTGATAAGGTATGTCAGTTACCTGCCCAAGTCCGGTGGTTCTCTCCGGGCATTCCGGCTTCCTCCATCACTAAAACTGACCGTCACGAGATAGTTACAATACTGCTGAAAGTGACATTAAACCCCATATCAATCAATCAATCTTTTGAAAAAAGCATAAAAAAGTCTTGACCCTACTTGAATAAATATTTAGCTTTCAAAATTATTTGGATAAAGAAATTTCAAAACAAGATTTACTTTTAAACACTGAGCCTTTCCTCTATATTTATTTAGTGTTTGATCATAGCTAATTTATGCCTAAAAGCAATTAGATGACGTATCGTACGATATATAGTCAAAATCTAAAAGATTCATCGATTTCATAGTGAATTTCGAAAAAATCTTAAAATGCTGAAAATTCGAATTTTTCGTCAATTTTAAGGTAAATACTCGATTTCAGTCTACCAACGCGTGTAAAAATGGCACATTTTTATATTATTAATATAATATTGATATATAAGCAATAAAATTTGTGTATTGTATTGCTTTGACCATTTATATGCGACAGTCGACAAAAACTTGAAAATTTTAGCAATAATTTAGTGGGGTAGTGGAAAGTTTTATTAATATATCGTGTTTTTTACCTATAAATGGTCATTATTTGTAACTGTTGAGAAGCAAATATAACAGCTTTCATTTTAAATCTTCTTTTAATGATATATGTTTCCAAAAAAAATAACATTAGGCAAAAGAAAGACAAAATTTGTTCAAAAACGAAAATATTTAAAGTCTATTAGAAACTTTGGTAATTACAAATATATCATCATCATGTTAACATATTTTATTTTTAAAAAAGAGATTTAGTTACTAAAAGCAATTTTCAGAATTGGAATTGTGATGCACTTCGGGTCCTATAGACCATCAGACTTAATTTTTCTTCAATAATCCATAGGAGAAAGCTCATAGAATAAGCAATCATTCATTTGATACCTCGTTTTATAACTTGGAGTCATTTGGTCAACACTTTGAAGCAAATGAAAGGAAATCGTGAACGAAAACGAATTTTTCAAAACTTTTGGTAGGTAGGTCTAAAAATAGGCCCTGTTTCCTCGGTGCTTATAGGTTGTGCTCGTGTTAATATATTTCATTTTGAAAAGGTGGTGTAAGCGGACTTAAAAAATGGATGGGCTCTGAAGAGGAGGATGCACAGGGATATTCCAGTTCATGGACTATGTAAGGTATAGCCTCATACCGTCTTTCCATATCCGTAGATTCTGTCTCCAGCACCATTACTTTGAAAACTTAAATATCTCTTCTTCAGAAGAACACATAAATGTTCTCCATATGTGCATTTTTTACACACCTCGCATAAAGTTTTCATCTAATTCCAGCCCATTGACTATGTAAGGTAGCCTAGTACCATCTTTCCATTTCCATAGATTCTGTCTCTATCACCATTACTTTGAATAAATAATATAATATATATCCCAATCTCTATTTCAAAAGAACACATAAATGTTCTCCTTACGTGCATTTTTTACTCATCTCGCATAAAGTTTTCATCATTATTAGCTATCATAAATTGAGAAATTTTTCCTTCTTTCTGACAAATAATATAAACATGCAGATCTTATGGTGGCTTTGAGTTGTTATAACTCCCCTTTGGGTCGTTGTCTCTTTGACACATTCCCCGTTTCCCTTTTTTTTTCTATTAATGTTTTTTTTTAATTCAGTTGCTAAACTTGAAAAAGCGGTAAAGTTAATGTCATAAAACCAACATGCAAATCACCATCGGAAATCAGCAATTGTTCTAAAATGATAGTCAAACTAAAGGGAAGCAGTCGCAAACGATAGATAATCCCCTCGCCATCTGTCATGAAATAATGGTCATAATATTCTTATATATATAATATGCAGATAAATGAATGTCGAAGGTACATCTACTGAACTTGAAGATCATTAATGTGTAATATGTAGTATCTCAGATATGAAAATTATGAACATTAATGGAAACTATAAGTCAAGTCAGTCAAGTGTAAAATGTAGATCGAAATGACCCAATTTTCATCTGAAGCTGCAAGACTCCTACACTGACCAAACATGATTGATATGCCATATGTAGTTTCTCAGATATAAAACGTTAACGAAAACTTAAACGTATGTATTTAAAGAATAAAATGTAGGTCAGAACGGGCGAATGAATTGTCTTTTGAAGCAGCATCACTCTCCAAGACGCACCCACTGACCTAAGATGATTGATGAGACACATGTAGTTTCTGGGTGATCAACCTTTACGGAAACTATAACTTGGGTCATTGAAACAAAAATATAGGTCAGAGTAACCCAATTATATCTGAAGCAGCATCACTCCCCAAGACGCATCCACTGACCAAAGATGACTGATATGCCATATGTAGTTTTTCAGATATGAACCTTAACGGGACGAAAAAGACGGACGGAATTTCATTGGGCTAGGGGATGATAAATCATTAGTCAGTAATTGTTATTTTGATTTAAAAATCAATTAATGGGTGTAATAACATAATTACCTTACAAAGTAGCCAAGACCCGAAGTCAACGATACAAAATGACAAGTCAGATGAAAATCAGCGGAAAAACAGTCGACTGCAATGGTCCTGACTTGGTACTGGCATATCAAAATTATGGCGCGCCAAACCTCCCCCTCCATTGCGGTTGAGTCCGGTAGCAACTCAACAGCAAAGGTTTATATTATTTAGGAAACTGTTTA
Organism: Modiolus philippinarum; assembly: GCA_002080025.1. NCBI lineage: Eukaryota > Metazoa > Mollusca > Bivalvia > Mytilida > Modiolidae > Modiolus > Modiolus philippinarum. Next base: position 8,556 of record MJUU01028397.1, read on the forward strand.
ACATTCGAACAATTGATGCAATGTACTGTTGGTGCAAAATTTACTAAACCAACAAGATGTGTTTGTGAAACACTATTGCCCCCCCCCCCCCCCCCAGCAGTCATGTCTACAATACAAAATTAATGTTAAAGATTGCAATAAACACTAGAAATTAAGGTTTAAGAGACATTTGTACTACGTGCCATTGCATCTATTTACATTTAGAATATCAAGCCTCTTGCAATTTTAATTAACGAGCAAACAGCAAAATTTCGATTTTGACCTTTGAACTGACCTCTTTGAAATATGAAGGTCCTATCACATGTTTGAAAAGATAAAGGCAATATTAGTTTTCAATTTTTACTCAGTGACCTTGACCTTTAAATTGACCTCTATGAAATTGCATAATAAAGTTCAACTATCTCATCCGGTTGAAAAGTTATAGGAAAGATTACAATTTTGTTCAAGTTTTCGAAAATTGCACTCAGTGACCTTAACCTTTGACCTGACCCTAATTTTACTTAGCAATTTTTAGAAATTCACTGTTTAATCGAAATTCTAACCCCTTAAAAATACTACGGCTTCATTCCGTGTATGGCACTCGGTGGATGTCCTTTGTACTGGATTTGGCTTCCTATTTCGATATTTTGGTAATGAGTACTTCTTTGTTTACAATTTTTCGATTATGGCTTTCCATATTATTTTATTCTAATGCTACTGATGACAGGTTACTCCTTGAAACACGTATACAGCATAACTAAATTAACTGTTCATTTATGCAACTTTGGTAGCTTTGTATTTTTGTAGTAGATTTGTACTAAGCTCTATTAGATCTATTCACATAAACCTCTAGCAATTGTAATAAACGAGCTAAAGCGAAATCTAGATTTTGACTTCTGTGACCTAGACCTTTGGGCTGACTTAAATAAAATTTGCACAATACTATTCAGCTTCAGATGACCAATATACATGTACAATCAAAATATGAAAGTCCTATCATATCTGGCGAAAAAGATAAAGGCAACGTTAAATTTTTTTTAAAGTTTTCAAATTTGCACTCAATGACCTTGACCAATTGAAAGAACCAATTTTTTAGGTTGCAATACATTGTATATCTATCAGACATGATTTTGTACAAATATGAAAACTGATCAACTTTTACATTCATTTTATAAAAATAGGAATTCCTATTTAAATAGGGAAAAAATCATGTCTGATCTATTCACATGTAGAACATCAAACCAATAGGGATTATAATTAATGAGCTATAGTAAAATCTAGATTTTGAGCTTTTGACCTCTGTGGCCTTGACCTTATACCTGAACTTATTAAAAAGTGCATTATGGTGTTCAATGATCAATACACATACCAAATTTGAAGTGGAAATCACATCTGGTTCAAAAGTTATGAGCCAGGTTAAAGTTACGGAAATACAGACAGGGCAAAAGCAATATGCTCGACATAAAAAAATTGAAATTTGACGATCAAGTTAAAAAACTATGGATATAATTGTACTTGTTGCTACCAAGCTATCATGTTTATTTTGCTATTTGATGAGACTATGGCTAGTGATGAATACAAGAGGTGGATATTTAAGATAATCTATGATCAGTCTTCTCAACTGGACATGTTTGTAGCTTTCTGACGCATCTGTTCCAAGTCTTTCAATCTGGTCACTTGTTGCCCAGAAGAAGCATTTTCCATCTACCGGACATCTGTCTCGCATTTTCCATCAATTTTCTCTTGATTTGAATGCGGATGTTCAAACACATTCATTTTCAAGCTGATGCTGGATATTAGCAGCAATACTTAAATCTCTTATATTTCTAGAAATAAGATATAGCATTACCCAAAGAAGAACCACCGCCACGACCATTTTCATTAAAATTATTAATAGGAGCTGAAGAGGGTTCATGAGGATAACTACGTGCATGCAAAATATATATTATAAAAGAAGCAAGATATTATTAAGCATTTGCTGTTAAAGACGATGGGCAATTGTCATTTCTTGGTCACCATCATTTTTCTCCGTACATGCAGTAGCAAAGCTGACATCTGAACCTTTCTGAATTGTTCATCTATAAGTCCTATTTGGGTTCCGAGGCATACGGTACCACCACAACTTAAATCGCAACTTAAACCTACTGACCAATTATTCAACCATATGTAACTTCTGAATACCTTTTATTCTTTTAAAGGAGGAGGTATGGTAAGGCAACTTATTTGGCACTTCATTTTCGAAAATACAAAGTATTGTTATTAATCAATTATCACTCTTAAGATGTTCTTAAGACATTAGTCTGTCCGATATCAGTAATCATAGTTTTGAACTCTGTCTCATATTTTCGTTCTAGGCCCCTAAACCGTGTTTTTCAGGAAAATCCTTTAAATCCTTAAAAATTGACTCATTTTGACGTCTTCTCATTAATATTTAGATACGAGCAACAGCCTTACCCAAAACGATCTTTTGCTAAAAGACGTGTTTTTAAAAGATATTGATGCGGTTAAAATATCTTTTTGGGTAAGGCTGTTGCCCACATTTGATTTAAATGAAAACTTCATACAAAATGGATATATTTGGTTAATTTCCCCCAACTATGGCATGTTTATGACGTCACTGTGACCTCATGACTGACTTTTCTGTTCAAAAACTGTCCAGATTATATTACTATAATCAATTGGCAAATAATCAGTGCATTTGTGGAGCGGTTGAATGATTTTTATATTTTTGCCAATTGAGGGGCTAATTTCCTATTGCTTATCATACCTCCTCCTTTCATGTTTTTTTTTAAGATTTGCTTATTAAGTAATGTTGACACCCCCCCCCCCAAATATAAGTTTCTTTAGTCATTTTCCAATACATGCTTCTGTGCAGTCACATGGACCCTTACCGTGCCCAGACTTTGTGAAATGATAAATTATATTCAATTTTTGAGTCTCAATCATTTCTTTTAAATGCCAGAATGCATCCTTTCACTTGTACCGAAAGGAACAATTGTCCCAAGTCCGACAAACTAAATTGAAAGGAATTGGACCAGAATTGTTTGTCAAGTGTATTTCAAGTAATTTAGTTAAACATACACTGCTCTATAGTCGTGCATCAAATCATCCGAAATGATAACATTCTTTTACTATTTGCGTTTCATCTAGGGTACTGTTATGTAAATGTCGGACAATATGAATGGGGTGAATTTTGCGGTCAGGCTACCGAGTCCATGAAAACCCGGAAGTGGACTAAAATATTTTGTGACATCTGCATTTTTATAAACATGATACAAACGAAAAACCGTATAAGTGACCTTGTTCATCTCAAATAAAACGTGTAACTTTGGCAACTCAAAAAAAATTGCAAAATTATAAGAAACAACCTGTCATTTTCTTATGGCTTCCGAGTGATTTCCCATGTAATCAACGTCATATCACAAGAAAATGTCTATTATCACAGTCACTGAATGTTATTGATGTGCCTTAAATTAATTTTTTTCTCGTTGACTTTTGATCTTCAGTTTAACCATTTGCTCATATATTGATTCCAAATTGCAAATTTTAAAACGGACTGCAAAATGTATAACAGTCTATTAAGCTCATGTGAATAGTTTCCTTATTTAAAGGTTTTCATCAGAGACAGGAATTGTCTGTAGGTAATAAGAAGAACCAGGTTTACTTACATATCGTCAGTTGTGAATTAAAGAAAATAAAGGAAAAAGGCAAAATGCCATGAACTGATGTAATAATTGCAACAGTCTAGACGAGTGTAAACATGTAAATTCATTTTCTCTCCCACTTTGATTAAAACTAAAGAGTTTGTCAATTGATTGCTATTTCGTAATATTTAAATGACTTTTTGGTTTTTACTTTATTAATGTTCTCTTCTAGACTTTACAACTGCTTGAAATTACCTTTTTTCTGGTTACACTAATCCAAAAATTTGTGTTTATCTGTTTATAGATTTTGTAATTGTATTATGGGTAAACGAGTTTTTGTTTTAGAAGCATTCATTTCCTTGGGTTTTATCAATTCAAACAAGTTATAAATATCTTGTCACTAAACAACCCTCAATTGGATATCTTCTTCATCTGATTTATCCAAAGTAGTTCGAATTTAAGGCTACTACAGACAATGACATTGTCAACAGAGGTAGACCTATAACTTAACTGTATGACAAACGCAATGACTTCATTTTTCCAATAGTCAATTTCCCTTTTTCATTTGATGATAATTTCAAAAGCGCCGGCAAATGGAATACTCATACACTACTCGAGGGCCTGTGGTCGATAAAGCGACTTGCTTGATAGAACTCGGGCTACTACTCAAACAAGGGGATGTAAGCAATAACTTAAAATCATCATTCCAGAAGTTAAATGATCGACATCACAATCTTTTTGACCTCTATGGGATACCTGTTTCAACGATGACAACAGATCTTTTCCTGTATAAGCTGAATTGTTTTTTCCTCTATCGGATTTGATATACTCAACACCGAGGGTTGTCTTATAAGATTGATTGATTGATTGAATATTGTTTAACGTCTACTCAGCAATATTTCAGCTATATCAAGACGAGAACAAGTTTGTTGATAAATAATCACTTTGGGGTATGGAAATGGCCATGGGACGGGAAATTCTGACTGCCACTGGAAAAGTAGGGTGAAATCGTCAAGGGCGGGGAATTTAGCCTTGTAGCCGATCACCTACGGACCACCCCAAAAAGAGCTTACTACAAGGGTTCTTTAACGTGCAGGAAGCGCGGCATCTCTTCCAACACGTGGACCTGAGTTTACATCCCATCCGAAAGATGGGTTGTGTATTTATTAATCCCGCACAACCACGGAATGGGTCCAATTTCTATATCCCGGGACCCTCGGGGTCAGCCTCCGTTTAGGAGGGGTCACACCCCGCAAGCCGGAGATACTGGGTCCTATTTCTATATCCCGGGGTTTCCTCGGGGTCCTCTGTTAGGATGGCTCATACTCCAAGCTCAGAGGATGCTGCGGGCCTATTCTTCAGCCGGGACCGCGCACGGCGGTGTCTTATAAGAAGCAGGAGATGAATACTCTACCGGTGCTCCTTATCTCACCCCTGGTTTTATTGGGTCCGTGTTGTTCATCTTTGTAAGTGTGTGTCTTCAGTTTTTCTTGTCTGTGCGGTGCTCATGTTGTGCCTTTATTTCTTCGTTTTTCTGATGTTGTAATTGTTCTTGGGTTTTAGACTGTCGATTCGGTTCTCACTTACTAAATTATTTTTTGCATGTGGATAAAATTTTCTTAGCCATAGGTCACTTAAAAACACAAATTACACAATGTTCAAATTTTTTTATCAACTTCCCAGTATAGTTTCATATATTTTTTGATTGGTTAACCTTCAATTCTTAATCTGATCGGATAAACATTAAATACCCATTGCGATTTTTCCATTGGCTAAAACTACAATTTTCTTTTTCGATTTAAACTGATATTTTCGATTCCGATCAGAAACTTATTTCAATATCATGAATTTTATTAGAAATTGCAGTTTTCTTGCGCAATATCTGTTATCTTGTTTAAACTACAAAATCCAATTGGAAACTGCATTTTTTGTATAATATACCTAGTTTTTTGCAGGGAAACACAAGATTTTGTGTAAAATACTAGCTATTTCCAATTTTTGTGACCATCGTATTCCAAACAAGTCGCCAGTTTTGCATGGAATATCCCACAGTTTTGGTGCAATGCTTAGCGGCCAGGCTACTGAGTCACTGAAAACCGATTTAGGTGTCGGATGTCGATTTTACTGATATCAATATTATCAATTCAAACAAATGCAAGTAAAAGAAAAAAATAAAAGGGGAAGGATCAACCGGGGCAACGACTTTGGATTGCCACTGGTACTGGTAAAGGGGAAAATTAGTAGGCATGGGAAGGTTAGTCTTCTATACGACACCCAGTGAGTCTGTTCTCTTTAGAGAAATATGCATTGATTGATTGATTAGTTACAGTTTAACGTCCAACGAGCAATATTTCAGCTATATTCATGATATTAGGACGAGAACAAGTAAATCAATTCAAAAAATTGTAGGTAAGAGAAGAAAGAAATATAGGTAGAAGGAACAAGCGGGGTAGCTACTTTTAATTGACACTGGAAAGGGGAAGAAATTGGAAGGGCAGGAAATTTAGCCTTTCATGCGACACCCAGTGCGTCTGCTCTCTTTAGAGAAATATGGAGGGGTCTTTATACTGTATGGAGCATGGCGTTTCTCCACACAGCTTAGCTACAATGTTTCGTGGTCCAGCTTTCCGTATTATGATCTGACTACCCTGCATAGACATGGCATTTCCCTATCCGTAAACTTGAGACGCACCTGGCACCTTTGTAGCCGGAGCCCCTGAAAACCGATTCAGGTGCAAGGCAGTCAGTCAGGTTCTAATGTGTACACTTTCTTCAATTACTAGTATCTAAATTTATGTAACTTCTAAAACCGAATGATTAACTCCCACCAACATTGTTTTGTCCTTGGCTATATTTGATATTACTGATAATTCGGATTTTGTTTGGTTTTATGCATTTGAACATGTTTTGAAATTATGGATTTTCTTTGTGTGGGGTAATTTTTTGAAATTATGGATCTTCTATGTGTAGGGTCTAGTGATGCTGATGAGGAATAAATTTCCGAAATGGCCATACAGCTCATTAAAATTATTGCAGTTGGAGTTAAAATATGTGTTATGGTCTCATGTTCATTTACTCCATATCCTTTCGCAAAATATCTAACATGAATTCTAAATTTTATATAGATATTGTTTGATTTTGTATTTATATCAGATTTCAGTATTGTACCAATCAGAGCCATCTACTAATATATGTTTCAGTCAATGCCCATGACCTGATTGGTACGTCTACAGAGTTACCAAACGCGTACCCAGTTGGTGGACAGGGAGATATCCTGCCTATGCAGGGTAGTCGGATCATGATAAGGAAAGCCTCGCTGCGAACCATATAAGATGAAACTGTGTGGAGAAAAACCATGCTCCATGCAGTATAAATAACTCTTCCTTATTTTTCAAAGGAATGCACCTTTCCGAGGAAGTATAAAATACAACATTTCCTACACCTACCCATTTCTCCCTTTTCCAATGGAAATCACCTTTACTTCTTTCTTTTTATTTATTGTCCCCCGCCGCAACGCGACGGAGGGACATGGTAATTGTCTGCGTCCATGCGTCCGTCCGTATGTCACGTTTTTTGGGGATGCAACTCCTCAGAAACCGCTGGTCAGAATTCATTCAAATTTTACAGGACTGTTAGTCACCATTAGTACTAGATCATATCTCACCGCTATTTTGATTCGTCAAATTTTGTGGGAGTTATGGGACTTTGATTATTTCCACATTGTTATACAATGGCAAATCTTGTGGACGCAACTCCTCAAAAACCGCTGGTCAGAATTTATTCAAATTTTACAGGATTGTTAGCCACCATTAGTACTAGATCATATCCCATAGCCATTTTGATTCGTCAAATTTTATGGGAGTTATGGGACTTTGATTATTTCCACATTGTTATGAAAATGGCAAATCTTGTGGACGCATCTCCTCAGAAACCGCTGGTAAAAATTCATTCAAATTTTACAGGATTGCTAGTCACCATTAATACTAGATCATATCGAATCCCCATTTTGATTCTTTAAATTTTGTGGGAATTAGGGGACTTCGATTACTTCCACGTTGTTATACAATGGCAAATCTTGTGGACGCAACTCCTCAGAAACCTCTAGTCCGGATTCATTCCAATTTACAGGATTGTTAGTCGCCATATGTACTAGATCATATCACATCGCCATTTTGATTCGACAAATTTTACGGGAGTTATCGGATTTTATCGACTTAATGCATACTACAACATAGAAAGAATTTGTGGACATATCTTGTCATAATCCAATTAAGAGATTTTGACGAAATTTTGCTTAGCTATTTGCAACCTAATGCAGTTGATCATATCCTGCCGCCGATTTTGATTCGCATAATTTTACATGAGAAATGGGACTTTATTGGCTTAACTGCAGCGGCGGGGGACTTAGCTACGCGTAGCAATCTTGTTTTTTAATTAACTTGAAAAGCGTTTAAAATAGCGGATTCTTAGAGTATTGAAGGCAAATGTTTGAGATAATTATGACATCTTAAATTCGGGTTTTCGACCGCTCATCAGAACAAAACGATATGTATTATTATCGTTTACTTGTGATAGGACTAGTGTTAATTATAATAACAAATGGTAGAAGCAATATTTCTTTCATACTGATACAGAGTTATGCTGCGAAGAATTTTGGAATGAGGAGACTTTATCAACAAATAAACAGCATTTCTGAATAGTGTAAAGCACAAAAGTATATCTATTCTCTTATAATGTCTTGAAGACAGATGTCAGAATAAAAGCAAAAAAAAGGTAATGGTTAAAATTTATCTACATTTAATGTCCCGAAATAGGAATCAATTGATACACTATCACTTATTTTAATCTCTTTGTTGTTATGTCAGACAGATATATTTCATAGATTGAAATCTAAACATCACTTAATATAAATCAGATGATAGACTCTCTCTTCGTTTTGAAAAAAAAATGAAACAACTTTGTAACATGAAATGTGTGTGGATGTTTATGTTCGTCTAGACTGCTGCAATTATTACATCAAATCATGTTTTTTTCTTTACTTGGGGATTTGTAAATCAACATACATGTGGTACCTTAGCTATACTTCTATTGTCTACAGATATCTATCGTTTCTCGTAAAAACATTAAAAAAACATTAAATCCGTCTTAACAATTTCAATAAAAAGAATAGTAAAGGGTAAACCTTAATGTCAAAATCGAAATTATTCCAAATAGAAAATTCGATGAAATTCACACCAAAAACTTGCCATATATTTCTGTTTGAAGAGCAGACGCACTAGGTGTCGTATAGAAGACCAACCTCCTATTCATTTTTTCCCTTTGACAGTGGCAATCAAAACTCGATGCCACAGTTGTTCCTTCCAGCTTTATTTCTTTTTTCTGTTACTGGCATTTTTTTATTTGATTA
>MJUU01028397.1:21975-39451 GCA_002080025.1 Modiolus philippinarum
GATTTTTGATAATGCAGGATTATCCGATATGTGGGGCGAGGGGTATGTGAGCTTGCTCACTAAGGTTCTTTAATTTTTATTTTTTTTTTTTTTTTTGCCCGAATTTTGCACTAAAATAAAATGACAGGATTTTTTTTAATTTATATTATATAAATTCAGTATGTGTTAAAAAAAAGAGTTGACATTTTCAGCCCAGGTACAAGCATCAGTATCTGAACTTATAAGCTCTGCAATTTTTGTTTCATCATATATGTAATGCAGCCATCCGGACTAAGTAATTAAAAGCAATTCCAGAATACCGCATAGAAAACATTCCGAACGACAAAGCTACAATTCAATAAGCAATTATAGAAAAAAGGCGTTATCACTGCACGTCATCTTCTATTTGTTATTTGAAGTAAAGATCTTGTTCCTTTTTCATTCGACACATATCATATATTGGCATACGGAATATTTACGACTTTTGCTAATGGGATATGGATATTTGAGGCAAAAAGTACAGGGATATGGGATATATTGACTATGGAAAACGGGATAGTTCAATAATTAATGGGATATCTTTAAATTTCAATGGGATTTTTTGGTCAAAACTTACTGGGATACGGGATATTGGGACCTCCCCTAAACAAGCCTCACTGTTAACATTAAGTCAGACACAACTCACACATTTTAAATCTTCTTTAAATAATAAACTTAAGTTATTTTTTTAGGAATGATCGCAAACATTTTTAAGCTCGCAATTACATGTTGTTTGGCGTTAACTAACACAACCGTGTGTGTTCTATTCAATTTGCATGCTGGTAAGTAATTGAAGCATGGAGTAGTGTTTAAAAAATCCTGAACTTAATCGGTTTATTTTTTGTTAAAAGATGACCGAATGATCAGAATCTTCTCTTCCTCTTTACAGATGCTGCATTAGCTCTTGTTTAAGTCTGTCCAAATATTCTAGCATCCTGTTCATTTGTTATAATTGAAAATTAAATCAATATCTTTTTTATTGGACGTTTGCACCTCTTTTAGAATTGCTTTAAAAAAATGAAAAATATCAACAAAGATTTTTTTTTAAGTTTTATTCTAATTAGGGACCGACCATTTAACTTGAAGGGGGGGGGGGGGGGGGGGNGGCTATGGTTTTTTTCTAAAAAAATATTTTGGATCTGATTTTATGTGAAAAAAATATTTTGGCTGCCAAAATGATGAAAAAAAATTTTCTGAATGAGGCTTTCTGCCCAAAAAAATAATGTTAATTTTGAAAAAAAATATTTTGTTGATACATGTGCAAAAAATAAATAATTTGTTTCGCGCAAAGCGCGAAAAAAATTTTCTGTCCAGAAAAAAAAAACCATAACCCCCCCCCTTCAGGTTAAATGGTCGGTCCCTTAGTATTTTCGTGGTGAAATTCACGTTTTCCTTTTTCAATGTTTTTGGACTTCGATATTAACTTTCTTTAAAATTCACTGTCTAATTCCCTTTCGTGTACGATTAATTTTTCTGTGTTACAAATTATCTTTTGTACATCTTGTTTATGAATTTACGAATAAGTCAATATATCTTAAAACGATGCTGTAAAGACTGATGCCTTAGTATATCCCCCCAAAAGTTCTTTTTTCAACGTACCTCGGATAAAAAAAGGTTTGCACCTCTTTCGGTTTTCTGTTCTTGGTTCAAAATCCCGGAAAGAGTTCGCGTTGAAAGGATCGATAGCACTTGCGATGAAAGAAGGATAACTCGTCATCATTTGACAACAAAACAAGTACCTGATATAATGCAACAGTCACAAACAGTAACATCGGGAAAAACAAACAAACTATTAGATAACATTGATTTCTATGTTAAACATAAATGAAACATAATGGAAAACTAGTAAGTCCCCTCAAAAGTTTTGTATTTGTGTCGTGGTTGTAAAGAATAAGTTATGTATAAAATTTAGAATGCATTGGTAAACAAATTAAAGGTCGAAAGGGCGACATCGATATCTAGGACTACAACTCCGAAAAACATGGCAATTAAGAATTAAGATTCAGACACATAACACAGACAAAAATGAACAAGAATACCACTAAACTAATGCATACGATGAGACTCGGACGTGTTTTTGGCAGACAATTTAATATTGATCTATTATGAACTTCTCACGGGGGTACCGTTTTCTTATATTGTTGTCTGATGTGTATAGTACACCAGCCGACAGAACAAAACATACATGACAGAAAAATACACAAACTTGGAAAGAGGCAAATTATAATAAACCGGAAGTCATGTGAGGTATAGTCCCGTCGTCAAGTATAGTATCCCGCTGTCAAGGTAAGCAAATAACTGTTCCAATATAGTCAGGTCAGAATATCAAATGAAATCGGATTTTTACATGTTATGTACCTAATATAAAAATGAAGCTATAAGCATCTTGAGGATGGTGATAGGTGTTGTACAGTAGACAGGGGACAGAAAAATATATGTATTTTCATTTTGTAATCTATCACCCAAACAAGGTTTGAGATCCATAAACCGTGATATAAAATGTGAATATGCATTTACATATTTGTTTTATAAGCTATAACTGGGATGATCGTTTCTTGTAACTATCTACCTTTCAATAGCAATTGCTGTTAAGTTGCTACCGGACACTACCGCATTACAAAGGATGTTTTGGTGCGTTATAAAACCAGTTTAATGTACCGTTTCTTTTGAAATGCATGTAAAAATGTACCAAGTGAGCAACATTGCTTCCGACAATTTTTCTGGTGGTTTCCACCTGCATTGTCTTTTTACCTCATGAACCCTGCCGTTTGACAGTTCTGTTTGGTAATTTTGCTACTACCTTATCCCAATTTGCTAATGTTATATAAATGCTTGCATATTATTAGAATTTGGGCAATACTTAATTGAATAGCATATTTTAATTATTAATTTTTACAGTTTTAATTAAGGTAGAAAACAAAGCAAAAAGTTTAAATTATTTTGTGATAAATGCACCATATTCTCGATACCTTAGGTCTTCAAAGCGAAAAACTGTAAAATTTCATCAGGACCCGTTGTGCACTTGAATATTAATCTATTTCTTTTAATTTTCTAACAAAAAATGTGATATTTATTTAAAAATGAAACACTGATTAATCTGCTTTCTAAAAACCTTTTAATGTGACATTTTTGCAAATATGATATCTTTGATGAACATTTCCATTTACTGCTCATACACCAACCACTTATCGTTAGTTGTAACAATAACCTGCTGGAATATTGACTTTTGGTACAGTTTTTTCTTTTGCAAATGAGCATTGGTTGTTGAATGTCGCCGTTGGCAGTGCATGATAGGATTATGGTTAAATACAGATTCTCTGATATGAACACTTTTTACCAACTTTGTGCAGTGGCTTATTTTGTACTACGTCGAAGTATAAGTATTAGGGGGTCGCATCCATGTTCCCAATGTTTTGTTAATGGTGCTAGCCCTTTTGTCTCAAATCTCTCAGAAAATCGTAGAAATTGGCAAGTTTGGACTCATGTCTTCAGGCGATCTCTAGGCGATACTGGTTAAACCAAGGGCTTAGATCGTGCCTCTTACAAAAACTGACAGCCCAACTCTTGAAGCTTCGAAGTTTTGGTTTAACTTCTATACTAGACTTTCGGCTTTCAGAAGAAGGCATTCATATAATAGCGCCATCTACCGCTGACACATATCGTAATTGACCCATTTGATCAGCTGGCTTTCATTGCCCTCAGTTGGATAGGTACGTTGTCTGCCTAGTCCTTATTGCCAGGTTGAGCATTCTTCAGGTCTTTTGCCATCCATCTGTTTATGTTCGGTCGTTGTAAAAATGTTGTGCACAATAGCTGCTTTAATTGCACTAGCAAAGTCGGCAACTTTCGTTTATCGGAAAAGAGATTTTCTTATAAAACTCCCTGTTGTTTTGTGTCTCATCACCTCTCCCTTGCTCTGTCTCCATACGTCGACTTTTTACGTCCGGACTTGGTGGCTTTTCTGATGAAATACACTTTTCCAATCACAATCAAGTAAAAACGAAAGTAAACATTTAAAATTTTTCATTATATACATGATACAAGTAGCAATTTAATGTCTGTGATGTAATTAATTTGTACTATATTTACATATTAGATATAGCAAATCTGTTAGTCCGTGGTAAATTTTGAAAGAGAAACGCACTTCAAATCATTAAAACGTTAAAATTTATAACCTTTCTTAATATAGACAATTCTTTACAAAACAGTATTTCTTTTATATTAGTGCAACTGTTGATTTGTTTTGTTTATTTTATGTATAATCTCAAAAGGTTTGTTTTGGCTTGTATTTTCAATTAATATACGTATAGAAAGATTCGAATTTAAGTCAGCGTTACGTTGGTCTTTTTTACCTGTATGTATTTTTTCAATTATTATTAAGAATGATTTTGAGTTTTTACAAATTATATAAAGCAGAGTTTTCTCTTAACCTTTTTGGGACTAGGTCCGGTCGCTTTAAATAGGGAAAATTTTTGATAATTGGGAAAATACAAAAATGCATTGTCTGGGGTATTCTATGCATTTCCTTGTACCTGCAACCAGTTAATGAAATTACACCACACTAGAGAGCATTTAAAACATTAATTGCAGTATAAAAAGGCCAATTTCAAACATTTACCATTTTATTTTAACTAACAGAAGTGCTAGATTGGAAAAAATGGTAATGTTTTGGGGAAAATAAAGTAAGTTTCCCATTGGGAATGGGTTCTATAAACGGACCCAAATTTGATAGAAAAAAACCACTAAAAAGTAACCGCCCGGTGTTATACCATTGAGTATGGCCATCTCCCTCTGACTTTTGTTCCTTTCCGTCTGTAAACTTCCGTTATGCAACTTATCAAAGGAACATAAATACAAATGTATTTTAATGCCAATATAAGTAACTCAACTTAAGTAACTTAACTTGTTTATAAGTGCAATTTTGAGATTTTTACAATTCATAAGATATAAAAAGTCATTTTACACACTGAAAATGGTATTGGCGCTAGTTTTGGGTTTCTTCGAGTAGTAATATCTTCGAAAACACTGTACTTAATAACTAACTAAATACCGAAGTTACTGTGAATTTATTTTCTGCATATGCGCATTTTGACAACTTATGTCTCTTCAGTGCAGATAAAATCTAAACGTTTGGACGACCATAAACTCAAAGATGTTAAAAACTGAGAGAGAACAAATAACCAATAATATATAAATGTAAAGCCAAAATCAGCTAAGGACAGAGCTTTGCATTAGGGAGATACTCCTTAGTTTTCAATTAAATTTACAAAAATTTAGATATTGTAAGGTTCCAAATAAAATCGGCTTTCGGGTCAGCACCGAAGTACTGACTACTGGGCTGGTGAATACCCCCGGGGACTAACAGCCCACCAGCAAGAGGCAACGACCCAGTGGTAATGAATAACTAAATACCGAAGTTACTGTGAATTTATTTTCTGCATATGCGCATTTCGACAACTTATGTCTCCTCAGTGCAGATAAAATCTAAACGTTTGGAAGACCATAAACTCAAAGATGTTAAAAACAGAGAGAACAAATAACCAATTAGATCTAAATGTAAAGCCAAAATCAGCTAAGGACAGAGCTTTGCATGAGGGAGATACTCCTTAGTTTTCAATTAAATTTACACACAAAAAAAATAGATATTGTAAGGTTCCAGATAGAAACGGCTTTCGGGTCAGCACCGAAGTACTGACTACTGGGCTGGTGAATCCCCCGGGGACTAACAGTCCACCAGCAGAGGCAACGACCCAGTGGTAATAAATAACTAAATACCGAAGTTACTGTGAATTTATTTTCTGCATATGCGCATTTCGACAACTTAAATTACTTTATTTGACATAAAATTATATTAACATCCATGTTTAATTGCAAAATTAAAAAAATTAAAAAAAAAACAATACAAATAACTGAAAACCGAAGTTACTGTTATTTAATTTTCTTCAAATGACCATTTTGACAACTAATTCCTCTTCAGTTCAAATAACATCAATACATTTAGAAGACTATAACCCAAATAAACAATGAAAGGACATGCAGTAAGTGCACGAGAAAAAGTCTCTACAAATACACGGTGGAACCAAGAAAAGGGACAACGCTTCTACTGTTGAGTGGAATTCGTTGCTTCAACGCTATCTCCATTTAGTACATAACAAGAAAAATCCTACGATTTGAACGGATAATCTGACGTCACTATATTCCAACAGTTATTTGTTTTCCTTGACAGCGGGATACTATACTTGACGACGGGACTATCCTTTCGAAAATACCTCACGTGACTTCCGGTTTACTATACTTTGTCTATTTTTTACTTTGTTTTGTTTTCTGTTATGTACTAAATTAATTCCGGACTTCTCCCTCGGGAACCATATTCCTATAGTGTTGTCTGGTGCGATTAGTGCCCTCGCCTGTCGGCTCGTTCACTATATGCACCAGACAACACTATAGGAAAACGGTTCCCTCTGGAGAAGTCCATAATAGATTAGTATTTTCTGGTCATGGATTCGGGATTGTCAACAATATCTTAAACTGGCAAAGTGTTCTTACAACCACCATCATCCGTGGCCGGACAAAAGCACTAGTGTCGTAAGCTTGTGGACGATTTCAACATATAGACAAACACAGGGCACTCATCATTGGCGGATCATAGGGGGGTTCTAGGGGTTGGAACCCCCTTTTTTCTGGACAATCATGTATTTTTTAATGAATATCCTGGTGTTTTAGTAAGAAAATACCCTAAAAATTTTCTTACATTTCTTATTGGAACCCCCCTTTTTAAATTGTCTGGTTCCGCGCCTGCTCATCAAGCCAATTGTAAGAAACTTGACATTTTAAAATAGCGAGGTGGTCAAAATAACATTTTTATATAACAAAAATAATAAATGACGAAAGTATGATAGTATGTCCATATGTGAAATTCTCTCAAGAACAAGAATACCAGGACTGAAAAAAGAGAGCATATATCTCTCGCATGGAAATCTTTTTTACGGACTCCACAACGCAGGAGAGACAAATTCCAGTCGTAAATAAACAATGAAAGGATATGAAGTAAATGCAAAGGGGTGAATATTTTTCACCTTTGGTTGAAGACCCTCAGGCGACATCACGATGTAAACAGGAATAAAAGCCCTGTCCTTGATAAACTGGAGTTTTCTATGTATCGTGTGCGTTTTGTCACATGTACATTCACTCCATATCCTTTCATTTTTCCTAAAAGGACAACGACTCTACAAATACATGGTAGAACCCAGCAAAGGAAACGCCTTAATTGTTGTTCTTCATCTTGAACTCACCATGAGGCCTTCAACAATGAGCTTTGCTCATACTTCATAGTAAGTTCAAAGCGGCCCCTAGCATCGGCTTGAGTGGAATTTTTTTTTGCTAAATGTCGAACAACGCTACCTTCATGTCTTCTCTGGTCATGGATGCGGGATTGTCAACAAACATCAATTAAACAGGCAAAGTTACCCGGTTCCCTACAAAAGAACTATTGTCTTAAGCTTGTGGACGATTCCAACATATGGACAAACTCGGGGCATGTATATAAATATACTGCCGATGTCTACTGAAATATGAATATGATTCTAAAGCAAATTTTTAGGGAAGTTTCGAGTTTGATTTTTCTTCCGTAATTTGGTAGCCGTTTACCAGCTCATTGACCTAGCTGGAATAGATTAGCGAGCACTCCCTTGACCCATCCTTGAAAATTACGTATTGTCATATTCTCTCCTTTCAAGATTGTGGTCATGGATTGAGTGGTCTACCTGTATTGGTTTTTATTCGTATGCTTATTATACTATAGGGAAACGGGACAGATAAAGGAGATGTTTTGGTACCCATAATCCGGTTTAACCCTTACGCTGGCTTTCGCTAGTGCCTGTACCAAGTCTGGCTGTCCCAAGTTCCTATCGTTGTTTACGTTTTTCTTTTGTCTTATTTGTGTTTTTCCCGTGTAGTTCCCTAGCAGATCATGGCATGTAATTATGAGTGTCAGTCTTTGTATATGTTTCCTGGTGTCCCATTTTTTTCATATCAGCTGATAGAGGACAAATAAAAAGTAATAAATGATCTAAAATGGAAAGCTAAAAAACAGCTACGGACAAGTGCACTTGTTATTAAAGACAAGTGTAACATGAATAAATTTACCCCTGGAACAAGGATATCTAAAAGGTTTAAATAATAGCATAGTTTGAATATAGTCCAAAAAAAGAAACATAACCCCTGTCAAATAAGCTTCGTACCTTTAAACCAATAATCACATTTCAATTAAACTCGCCTATAAATCAATGCTTTTTACTATTTACACTCCCTCTGGACTCTGGACAGTATTGATCAGTATTCAGTGAATAAAGGAAAATAACAATAAAAATAATTATCATCGTTTTAATTACTGTTTAAATAATGATTAAATGGTCGAGTTGTTATAAATTTTTAAAAGCAGTTTACTAAAAAAATGTGATCTAAGATAAAATACATTTTTTTATCTAATTTTTTTGTTAGTCTTTAGAAATCTAATGGATTACAACGTTTTATCTTGAAATGTATCTAAATTTATGAATTCAATAAACCTTTCTTTCGCTTGAATATTCCCATTAATGAGTTCATAGGATTTCGCGTGAACATTCCTTTATAAATGATGTGCTTTACTCTCATGTTCATATCTAAATGAATGGTCAGCCATCAGCACACAGAGCTTCTCAAAAGTTAAAAATGTGGAATATATTATTGCATATTGCAGTCTTTATCATGACAGTTGAAACAACAAGTTATGATGACGTATCATCTTTATATTCTGATTTAACCGACAGAATAAATCCACAGCTCCGACCGGAACAAGAGCAAACTGAGAATACTACGATACAAACTTCATTTTCCTTGGTGTCGCTTTTAGATATTGATGAAGTGGAAGGGACAGTTAGAATAACTGGATATTTTTCAATGCACTGGATTGATTATAATCTGAAATGGCTTCCATCGGATTATGGTGGTGCTACGAAGGTTACTTTTCCACAGACCACAATATGGACACCGCCATTGCTCATTTCAAACACAGCAACTACCTACAAAATGATAGGTATAACTGGAATGCAAATAAAAGTAAGCTATAATGGTAAGGTTTACTGGCAACCAGGTGAAAGTATAACATTTACTTGTTCCATAGATAGTACGTATTTCCCATTTGACACACAGCAATGTCATTTTGAACTAGTTCCTTTGGGATTTGACCCTGATGAAGTTTTTTTAACACCTAGTCTTACAACAATTGATACATCTGACTATAGTGGAAGTGGTGAATGGGAGTTGGTCAGAACAAGTGTTCATGGGATATCTAATGGTATTTCATTTAAAATGTATTTTAAGCGCCAACCGATGTTTCTAGTTATCAGTGTGATACTTCCGGTTATGTTTGTTGCTCTCCTTAATATATTTGCGTTTATTTTGCCACAAGAATCAGGCGAACGACTTGGATTTTCCATAACTGCGTTACTCTCGATAGTTGTATTTTTGACTATCGCTCAAGGTTTACTTCCGGCGACGGCTCTGCCTCGATTGTCCGCAATTTGCGTAAATCTGACTGTTGATATGTTCATGAGTGGCTGCATTACAGTATCTGTCATATACAGTTCGTGGCTTTATCATAGATCACCTGACAAACCAGTGCCATTATTCATTGCGAGGCTAGTTTGTTTCAAATTCGTATGTAATAAAAAGAACGGAGATAACGACTTAAAAAATAATAAGGTAATGAATTACGAAAAAGACTTGTCGGTAGATGAAACAACTACAAAATCTGTTACTTGGCAACGAGTTTCAGGATTCTGGGACACATGTTCCCTATTAGTGTTTACTATCTGGTTTTTAATTGCAACACTTGTATTTATTTTTGATGTGGCTATTGGCAGCAAATAATCTAGGCATTTTTTATTTTGTGATAATACTGTGATAATTGATAGTTCAGTGTAGACGTAAAAAATCGAGGGCTATGATTCTTTAACATAATGTTGTGAAAAACTGCGACAGTTCATTTGTTTAATTTTCGAAAACCATTCTTGAAAATCTTGTACATATATATCTAGGATGTATGGTCATAAGCATTGATAATCACAAACAATTGCCAAGACTTGTAAAAAAGGCTTAAAGAAATATTTATTTCAGAAAAGAAAAGTACATCTTATTGTAGTCAAATTCCTGTCAAAACAGCAATCAGGTTGTCTCCTATTTAGTTAAACCTTACGTGTTCCTACAATTTGTCCCTTAGTATAATTTGCAGATATAAATGGCCTACCATTCTAACCATTTATTAAAACTCGGACATCTTTTTATCATCTTACGGCTTAAATGAAAGGATATGGAGTACATGCACATGAGACAAAGTCTCTACAAATACATGGTAGAACCAAGCAAAGGAACAACGCTTTTATTGTTGTTCTTCATCTTGAAGTCACAATGAGGCCTTCAACAATCAGCTTTGCTCCTACCTAAATAGTAAGTTTAAGACCGTCACTAGTACCAGGGGAAGATACAGAGGCAGTACTTAAGAAATTTATCCGCGAAAAATTTACAACAATAAGAGATATCGACTTTGTTACCATTCATAGATTTGGAAAAAAGGGAAGAAGAGGTCATCGGCCAATCTTAGCAAAACTCATCAAAAGAAAAGATCAGATTTTCATGCTAAGTAAAGTATCAATGCTGAAGGGAACAAATGGTATTCGCGGACAATATCCCAAAGAGATTGAGCAAAAGCGAATAACACTATATCCCATAATGAAGCAAGCGAAGAAAGAAGAAAAGAAAACTCTTGGTACGCGATAAACTTTTTATTGACGGAGAATTAGTTTAATATTTAACATTTTAAAGGAGGAACAGTCTGCACGTAAACAACTGAACATTGAGGCTAGCTGTATAAAAGTTTGACCAGCTATTCCACCTAGAAATGTCGACACCTCAACAAAATCGAAAACTATGAACATGCCTCCATCGATTCCACCGCGAAGGATTAGATGCAAAAAAACCACACGTAGAAAATAGTGAAACAAGATGTACACATCTATAACACATACTTAGAAATTCATATATTGAAATCTATGCAAATTTCACCTTGTATCGGAGATCTACTATTTTTAAAGTAACGTTAAGCCATCACTTCTTCGGAACTTATATACCTTAAGACTGTTTAAACCTCTTGTTTCACATTTTATTGTGACTGAGGATCTCATTATTTCTGTAGCGGAAGGCTTTGCTGAATGTCGGACAATGCTATATCCACAGCTTTTCTACTAACGGATCCGGAATCATAAAAAAAACATAAATATAACTGACTAAGTTATACCAACAATCAATTACATTCTCAACCCTTACTAAGCTCCATAAAAAATAGGGGACTCTCCATTCTGTATTGAGCAGTGGTGGATGAGGCGATGGGCGGGTTGTTGTTAGAGTAGTCAAAACATGGGTACCCCGTGGAAACAAAACGAATTTGGCAAATTCTCTTTCTAGATATTGAATTGAAGAACTGTATGATATTCACAGGCCTTGTTTGTTGTGGCCTCCTACTTTTGTTCCATGTCAAATAAAGGTTTGGCATGCTGCTAGGTATGGATTGTCGCCCCACCAAAAAATCTCTATGTGACGATTTTCAGCTTTGAATGCATACAATACAGGAATTTCAATTCAAATAGCTGTACTCTTGTCAAAAGTGAGAGAAGACATTTATTTGGGATCTGTGAATAATTATTGCCTTTACGAGGTTTTGTTTTTTTCCTTACATGTGACCATTATTCGCCTACCACACCAAAACATGACAATTTTAGTACCCTTCCTTTCCAGTGAATATTTGTTTTAAGCAAACATGTATTTGAATCCTTAAAAGCGGTTATAAACTTGTTTGATATTGAAGCCAGAGATCCAATCTTTAGATGATCCTAATCAAGTACATCGGCAAACGAATACCGAAGCAAGAATGAGGAAAGGGGAAATTCCAAAATCATAAATCCAAAATTACGGCAAAAGATGACTTTTCAATGCAGAAAGGGTCGTCATAAACAGCAATCATCCCGGCACATGAATTGGTTTTCAAGGGCTCCGGCTATAGAGCTGCCGGGCGCACCCCCAGTTGATGGATTGGGGAATGCCCTGTATATGCGGGGTGGTCAGGTAATAATACCGAACTCTTGACCGCGAACCACTGTAGCCAAACTGTGTGGAGAAACGCAACGTTCCATGCAGTATAAAGACCTCAGCTATATTGTCTAAAGAGAGCAAAGTCTTTGGGACTCGTATAGAAGGCTAAATTTCCAGCCCCTTCCCATTTCTTCCGTTTTTCTAGTGACAATCAAAACTCGTTGTCCCAGTTGTCCCTTCCTACTTTGTTTCTTTCTTCTCAAACCTATATTTTTGAATTGATTAACTTGTTCTTGTCCTGATATTGCTGAAATATTGCTCACTGCACGTTAAACTCTACCTAATCAATCAATCAATAAACAGCAATCATAAAAGCAATACCATGAAAAAAGAAAGAAAATTGGGTAAATGTCAAGGAGACAACATCCCATATCCAGGTTAAAACGACCCAAAACAAAGCATCTAGAGGTTCATGTTCACTAGACCATAAATTTCTAACAAAGATCAAAAACCATTTGGCAGACTGTCATGTACTAACCAACACTAACTTAGCAAACAGGTATACGAAAAACATCATTGACTTAACACTTATTGAGTGGAAAATAATGTATTATAAATAATATGATGCATTTTCTCAAAATCCTATAGCCTGGTTAATATTCTATTTAATTCTATTTATTTATTTTATTTTAACTTGTGCTTGAATTCTACATTTCGCTTTCGATTGTCTATATTAATTTCCCGAAACCGTTAGGGATATACACGTATCTTGTCTATCTGGGATACGCCTCGTTGCAAACCGTTGCAGACAAAATGTGTAGGGAAACACCACGCTCTGTGGAAAATATGTCAATGCAAAGAAGCCAAATCGGCCAGCCAAAACAATAGGAACCGATTTAAGCCTGTAACAAACCATTCCTTCTAAAAGGAGCCAACTATCCCTGTTGAAACTGAATTGTTGAACCGACCAGGAAAAACCTTTTTTTCGGTTTTGATGTATTAATATTAAAGCTTATGGGAGTGAAAATGCTTTGAATAATAGATTTTTTTTAATGTTTTTAGCAAGTTATTACAACAGGAAATTGATAGTTTTCTACGAGGTTCTTTTTGTATACTAGTACCCCCTTTTTGCAATTTATAAGTATTGAAATTCTATAATAATTTGAGCAAATTTTTTTTCATGAAAGGTTATGGTTGTAAAAGGTTACGAGAGTCCTGGCCTTGCTTTTCAGAGGTCTCATACAGACAAACTGATAGCGAAAGACATTTTTATTCCACTCTCCTAATTTAGCAACCTTGAAATTTGGGCAAAGAATGGTCGACAGAGCATAACATAATTAGCTAGGCTATGGAATAGCCTAGCTATATAGATAGTTCTTGGGGGAAGTGAGGAGTACGCTTGCGCAGTTAGGAGAACGCATGCACAGAAGACTATTGACCAATAGGAATTTCAGATTCTCGAAAATCAAAATGGCCCCCAGTTTCGTCCTGATAAAACGGGGCGGGGTTTAAATTTTCTGTTTCCTTGTAGAAGTTGAAAAGTATTATAAACATTTACTATAGTTGGTACTGGGAACAGGTTTGTAGAGGATGATGGGATTGGTATTGCAATATATCGATTAGCCAGATTTATAAATATAGATATGATAAAAAGAATAAGAACAGTAATGTATAAATTTAAAACCAGAAGTTAATAAATAAAGATGGGGTATTGTGCAATAATCAATAATATACAAATTCTATAAAAGACTTTTCAATTGTGTTAAACAAAGCGTGATTGTAGTTTGTGGAGATACTTAGGCAATGGAGAACGAAAGGTGGAAAGAGATGGAATTGCGTTTTTTTGCGGAAGAATAAAGAGCTACCGGTGTTTATTTGTGTGTGCTGTAAAAGGTTTATGTTTCGAAGCCAAGTACACGAGAAAGAATTTAATGCAAAAGATGAGAGGTTGAAAGAAGTGTTTAAAAGGAGAGAAGCATATTGTGTGTAAAACGTGTAAGTCTTATGTGTGTAAGGAGGCTATACCTCCTCAAGCAATGATAAATAATTTAGAAATGGATAAAGCTCCTTTTGAAGAATTAAATACGCTAGAACAACATTTAATTTCTCCAGTTTTACCATTTTACAAAATTGTGATTTTACCTAAGAGTGATCAGCGAGCTGTACATGGTTCAGTTGTGTGTGTAGAATCAATCGCAGCAAGTAGTTTCGAAATAGCAGATTATTTAAATGAATTTCTAATAGCATCCTATTTTGAAACCAATTCGGCTGAGACGGCCATCTTGGTTGGCAGATAGGGTCAATGGATACAATTCTAAAATGGATTGAGTTAGTGGCCATTCTATCAAAGTCTGGTTCCAATTTAGTGAATATTTCTAGAAAAATAAGTTTCTTTAATGAAATTCTCATTGGGTGCTATGTTAAACTAAGTTCTGTTGGGGCGGCTATCTTGGTTGGCAGACTGTGTCATCAAATATAAGTCGGAAAGGGACCTAACTTGTCACTTGTGACCATTTCACTAAAGTTTAGTATAAATTGAGCAAGCATTCAAGACCAAAATTAGCCGAGGGTTACAAAAGAAAAGATTTTTTTTTTGTTATTGTTATTGGGCGGACGGACGACGGACTATCTGTCATTAACATTATGTGTACTTCTATTGTATTGCCCTCATGTACACTAAGTGTGCCTGAGGCTTTAATAAACTTGTCTTGTCTTACATATGTAGCTTTGTGTCTTATTAAGCGAAAGTTGTACTAATAAATGATTTATAACTATATGGCTACTATTTATGAAAATTCTAAGTTCAAAGCAAGCAGCAATAGTGATTAAGAAATAAAAAAATCTTTATGCCTTGAAAAAAAATGGAACGGGCGGAGATAAAGAATCAAATATTTGTTTAATATTATAATTATAAAGCAGTTATGACAAACTGTAAATGTGCAAAATATTATAATTATAAAGCAGTTATGACAAACTGTAAATGTGCAAAATAATATGATGTGTCCATAAATAGTAATATTTATAAATAGCTATCTATAAATATATATAAGTCATGCATATTTCACAACCACTTTCCCACTTTATAAAAGCTCATTTCTTTAACTTCCAGTATTAAATGCTCAGTATTGCTAGATAGCATTTTCACAAATGCACTGCTTCGATACATCATGTATACATTTTAGTTAATAAAGTTTGTCTCTGCTGAGGGGTAAAAGATTAAAAAAGCAGCACCCTAGGATAATGCAAAAACAAAAACAAAAAAAAAGCACGAAACTACTTGAGTTGCTGTTGGCAAAAAATGAGAGGTTTGATCGAATCAGTGACTGTTTTATCACAGTCATGTGCAGACCAATAGAAGAAATTACAAAGAAGTACTTGAAGTATTTATTTGAGTCGGAGACATAAATTACATATATATTAATTGTATGTCTCTGTTTGAGTATACAAATACATCATAAGCCATCACAACACGCAATTTTCTATCCAAGGCTATTCCATAGCCTAGCGCATCGTTTTTATTTCATAAAAACTATTATCCGATTTATATAATCCACTTATGTTTATAAAGTCCCCTCGTGTTTTCTAGTCTAAATTAATGAGACTTCTTAATTTTGGCCCTTCACCTAAATCGGTTTTCACGAGATTCGTCGAGAAGCTGCCGGGTACGTCCCCTAATGGTGGATAGGGGAATGACCTACCTATGCAGAGTAGTCAGGTCATAAAACGGAGGACCAGGTGACGAACAATTTTAGATAAACTTCGTGAAGCACGCCACGATTAATGAAGTATAAAAATCCCCCCTATATGTTCCTTATATATAAGGGCAGCCAAGTCGCTATTGAAGTCTAGATTTCTTTTCCCGACCAATTTCACCAATTTTCCAATGGAAAGTCGTCCCGTATGTCTCATCCATCCCTTTTCAGTCTTTTGGGGTTTTTTTTTGTCTCGTTCATCACCTGGTCATGTTGGCTGTAACAATAAAACCTTCAGGAATATCTACTTAAGTTCCGGTCTTTCTTTCGAAAATGGGCGAATGTTGCCGTTGGCAGCGCATGACGGGACTATAGTTAAATGCAATTTCTCTGCTCCGTTGGTATGGATACTAACTCTTTGCAAAAACTTTTTGCAATCTTTGTTTTTCTTTTGGTACTAGGTCGAGGAAAATTGGGGTGTCGCCCATGTTCCCAATGTGCTGTTGAGGAAATAAACTTCCTGTCACACATCTTTCAGAAAATTGTATAAACTGACCGCTTTGAATTCTAGATTCAACTTTACTTATTTCAATCCGTAGGCTAAGGTCATGTCTCTCTCACAAAAACTGACAGCCCACCTCTAGAAGCTTCAAAGTTCGAATTAAACTTCTTTATCAGGTCATAGGCTTTCCACATGAGGTACTCATGGGATACTGGCATGTGCCACTGGCGCATGTCTTCGACCCATTGGATCAGTTGGTTGTTGCTGACCTCAAAGCATTCTCTATGAATGTTGTAAACAGTAGCTGCTTTATTGGCACTTGTCTCTAATAATTCGAACCGAAGTGATTAAACCTCTGCTTAGTAATTAATTTTGCACTTCCTTGACATACTTGATGTTAATTTATCTGTTATTTCGAGGTATATGTGACAGATAATTGCATTTCAAATCACTGAAATGTTAAAATTATTTTCTTTTTAATATATGACATATTTTACTGTAAAGCATTTCTTTTTGTTGTAGTGCAACTTAAGATTGACTTTTTTGTCTATAATATATGTCAATAGGTTTGTTAAAGATTCGAATTTAATTCACTGTTTATAATGCCAAGGGGATATATTGTATTTTATGAGTTGTCTATTGTGTCTCATTGAAATTTCAAGACAAGACAAGACAAGTTTATTTCAACTTAGGCACAGTATACGTGCTACAAGAGGACAAATATATAAATATATACACATTGGTTACAGAACAAGGCACATACATACATATAAATAAACATAAATATATAAAAACAAATAAAAAATAACTTTTATACATATTAAACTATTTATGAAATTATTTTTTCAAACTGTCTCAAAAACATACACAATTTTGACAATACCATAACATTGCAGAGGGATAAAAGTCCATCCATTTTATAAATTGTTGGGCGATTTATGTAATAAACAGGTATATATTTTTCCCTTGATGCTTTAATTTGTTCATTATTACATATGAATAAATAATGATATTCATCACCTAACATATCCATATGACAGAGATTACAAATTCGTTCTTCAAATGGAATATTTTCCCATCTCCCAGTTTCAAAGGGTATTTTGAAATTTGAACATCTAAATCGACAAAAGGTTACTCTGTC
>MJUU01028402.1:0-19759 GCA_002080025.1 Modiolus philippinarum
AAAAAAAAAAAAAAAAAGAAAAAAAAAATCACATTTGTTAATATCGATTTTTTTCTATATAACTTGTTTCTTATGTACCTTACTGCTTTGATATCAAAACCATATTCACCATTCATAGTCAGAGAAGGGAGTAAAGGGCATTTATGTAGCATTACTCGACATCAAGCAATGAATTTCGCTCAAAGCGTTGTTAGGCTCCGTCTTGAAATTACTTATAGGTATTAACAAAGCTTATTGTTGAAGCTCTCATTGTGACTTGATCAACAACGATTTAAGTGTTATTCAGTTACATTGCTTTTGTAGAGACTTTGTCTTTGTGTCATTTACTCTATATCCCATCATAGCTTATTTTTAACTCTACTTAGTCTCTTCTACAGTGTGGAGTCGGTAAAAAGATTCCTTTCCTTTCTTCAACCAATTCTTGTCTGGCTGTTTTCACTTACAGGCCTGGAGAGAACACACTTGACACAGAGTTGGACCATCATTCGAATTGTGCATGCACCAACAAAAAGTTTCAAAATGGCTGCTGTTTTTAAGGGTGTCACCATTTTACGTCAAAATTGATGATTCAATATCTCAGGAACTGCTTTCAAGAAATTGTTCATATTTTGCATGAATGTTTTGCGTTAATAATGCTTTGTTTTGGGTTGTTTTAACCCCGATATGGGATGGTGTCTCCTTGACATTTACCCCCGTTCCTTTCTTTTTCTATCTCGTATACCTACGTGGAGTCTTAACATCATTGAATATACAGACGTTCGACAATTCTTTAGATAAGGGCCTTAATATCGCCCACCTTCAGAATTAAACGGGCAAGCATGATCTGAAATAATTAAAGACGCAGTAAAAAATATTGTAAAAAATGGTGCAAACGAGAAAGTGCAGACAAACAAACATAACTTAATTTGTCAGTTGGTAATAGGTCTGAAGCTGTCAGTTAACTGCTAGTAGTCTTTTGTGATTTCATGTTTATGTCCGTATATTTAGTTCTTTCAGTTTCTTTTTTCACAATTGCCTCAGTCCTGTTGCTAACTGAATTTTACTGTTGTTAATATTGCATTTTTTATCACATTGGCTAGGGGGAAGGTTTGGGCCTAATAAATTTAGTTTAACCCCGCCGCAGCAGGTATGCGCCTGTCCAAAGTCAGAAATTTATTAAGCCTTTGTTTGTCTTGTCTGTTTTCTAGTTAGTTTACTTTATGTCTATAGGAGTCTAGGGTGATGTTTATTTCGCTGAACTTGATTACTCTTTATTTAGGAGCCGACTCTGGCCTGCCGTTGGGTGTGGGTTTTCCTCACCGTTCATTGAAGATCTTATGGTGGCTTTGAGTTGTTATTACTCCCCTTTGAGCCGTTGTCTCTTTGACACATTCCCCGTTTCCCTTCTTTTTTCTAAATTTGTTTAAGATAAAATCAATATCAAGATCACAAACAGAATAGATTTTTATACAGATTTTTATATTTATTCACCTACTAAACTGTCTGTAAATATGATCCAGTCAAAATTGAAGGATATTGGTTAAAAAACATGTGTTTGTAACTGTTGACAAGGCTTCCAACAACGTTGCTATCGCGTGAAGGAAATACTATATAGCCATAGAACATAACGAAAACGAACTGGACAATTCAGAAACTTTCAAACGTACCAATTGGTATGAAAAAAAAATACGTTAACCAAACAACATTATAAGGATACAGAAATTCTTTAAGTTCTACCTAAAGATAACGCCTTGCCTACTACATATATGTACTGGGTTCCTAAGCTTTACAAAAATCCCTTCGAGCGTCGTTTTATTTCGACCTCTAGTAAGTGTTCTACCACTAATTTATCCACCCATTTAACTAATTCACTTACTTGTATAAAGGAGTTGGGTATTAGATACTGTGAAAAGGATTATAAAATTCTGGTGTAAATTACTTTTGAAGTGTAAAATATTGAAGTTTTAGATAAACTAGTCTACTCAAAGACCAGTTTCATCCGTTGACAGTTATGATTTTTCCACACGTTATACAACCCTTCCACATAATTCGATTCAGTCCAAATTAGGACAACTTGTTAAATGGTCTTTAAATTTTCTGGTTTGCAAACAATGATTCTTCTCTAATATTACCTATAATAATCATTGTTCCTGGACATTTGATGATTTGATTAATACACTCAATCTTTTGCTGGAAAGCATTTCTGTTCGTTTTGGCAACCCTATTTATCAACGGGTTATAGGTATTCCAATGGGTACAAATTGTGCACCTCTTATTGCAGATCTTTTTCCGTTCTGTTACGACAAAAAACAATACAAAAAAAAAAAAAAAAAAACGGTTTAATCCTACTGCTGGCTTTTGCTAGTGTTATTTCCAAGTCCGTCTGTCCCGAGTTCTTACCATTGTTAACGTTTATTATCTTATTTGTGAATTTTCCAGCGTAGTTCCCTGGAAAATTGTAGCACAAAATTGTATCTTTAAGCCATTGTAGATGTTTCCTGTTTCATTTTTCAATTGGCGATTGCCTTTAGGTTTGTGCACTAGATCCTTCAAGATATTGGAAGATTGTTTTCTATTTTTACATATACATGTACCCAAGCCTGATTTCTTGTTCTTTATAGACTGCTTTACCCAGAAAAAAATTGGTTATGATAGCTTCCACGTGTTAGTTTAGGATTTTTTTAGTTTTCGCTAACTAGAATGGCGGGTGTTTTTCTTCTTTTTTTATCTTTCCAAAATATATCGTCTCTCCAATTTGCAGGAAAAAAAAATCTTTTTGTGATAAACTTTTTAAAGAATGTTTTTTTTTTCTTATATGATTTGGATGATTCATTCTTTGGTCATTTGTAAAAATTTAAATTAGCCTGATATCAAAGGAGTTTATTTCAATCAAGGCGAAAGCGCACATTAGAGATATGGTTAAAAATCTTATAAACTGATCATCATGTTGTTCTCAGTAAGTTCTTACATGATTAAGCGTTTTAGTTAATATTTGGTGATTTGAAATGTACATCACCTGACATAACTTTTATGACAAGGTATTGGTATTGCGAAATCAAAATTTGTATGATATTGAAAATAAAACCCAATTAGAAGAAAAATTCCGAAAAATAATCTATGCAGAGAACGTATATCATTTAAATATTTTTTTTTCTTTGACATAAAAATATTCACTAGTTCTTTGCTTGTGAGCATATTATAGGCAATGTAGGGATGTGGATTAAAAGCGCAGGAGGGAAAGTCTCTAGAAATACATGGTAAATGGTAAAACAAAGCAAAGAGACAACGCTTATATTGTTGTTTTACATCTTTAAATCACCATAAGGCCTTCAATAATGCACTTTTCTCTTAGCTATGCAGTAATCACGTTTCAAACAAAATGGAGTTAAAGAAACAAACATAAATGACTACTGCAATCTGCGTTCTATTCGGTTACTTCTAAATATAAAAATCCTTTTTCTATAATTTTACACTCAATATAAATTATGAAAGGTATAGAATTGTTGTATTGTAGCTATGTGCAAACAATTCGTAAATTGAAACCCTAGCTAACATTTTGGATTAAATTCGAATATAAACACCACCCAATTACAGCAACACTATACCTGCAATTAATAATTTCAGAAAAAAATTTCTCTCCAATGTTTTTTTTACATTCTATGAGAACCGAGCCCATGTGACTACACCTTGACACAAAAAACTTTAAATCATACCAAGATTTTTTTGTTTTTTTTGTTTTTGTTTTTTTTTTTTTATTTTATTAACATAGCCACCTCATTACTCGTGTGACTACACATTGACGCTAAAAACGTTTACCCATATCTGTTGTTTCAATGAGCCAACTCGTTCAGGGAGAAGCGAACTCATGTGACTATACCTGGAAACTGCAAACATTTTATCATACAATATAAACCGGTGCATAACAGGAACAATCTTCAAGGGTTGAAAATGCACACAATCTGCCATGGAACTACACTGGAAAAAACACAAATAAGACGAAAGACAAACGTAAGCAATGATAAGTTAGCCGGACTTGGTACCAGCACTAGCAAAAGCCAGCGATAGGGATTAACAAATTTATGGATACCAAAACCTCCCCCTTATCTGTCCCCTTTCCCTATAGATTAATAAACATACGAATAAAACCCAATAGGTAGACAACTTACTCCATGGCCCCAATCTTGAAAGGAAAGAAAATGACAATACGTAATTTTGAAAGATGGGTCAAGGGGTTCTCACCGCTAAACCGCCGGCTAGCTCAAGGAAACTAGTCTGCTAGTAAAATACTGTCACACTAAGGAAGAAAAGTCAAATTCAAAGCTTCCCGAAGGTTTCGATGACCGGTACGTGTTTATTTTGTATTATTAAACAACCAACTTATTCAGGGAGATGCAACCTCATGCGACTGCACCTGGACATAGATCAATCGAATTACCATTTTTCTGCATTTCTCAAACAAAGCCATCAATAATGTTTGAAGCAAGAGTCAAAAGTGACGGACCTTTTGATATGGTTGCAAAAGTGAGTATTCATTCAAATTTTATCAGGTTGTGATTGGAAGCAATTCAAATGTATGATGCGACGAAAATTCGGAAAATATAATGGAGATAAAGTCTACTCACGAATAGGTACGTTACAATATAATATGTTTAAGGCGATACGGGAGTCTAAGAACTGTAAAATAGAATTTTTGACATTTTCATTACTTACACTTTGTTCTTAGAGCATACAAAAAATAATAAAATAAAAATTTCAGATCATTAGTCATACAAGCGTGAAGTCTGTCCAAAAAAAAATCAGATATTTTGGTGGAAAAATGATATGGAAAATCTGCGAATTTTGAAAAAAATGTTCATTTATGTTAGTTACATGGGATAAGATGATTCAAAATATGGTAATTTGATAGCTAATATTCTTGTCTCACATTTGCATGACAAAATTGGTAGCTGAACTTTTTTAAATGGTAAAATGTAGATTTGTTCAAATTATATCTATACAAATTATTTCCTCTTAAAAACATGATCAAATATAACCATAATAAATTATCGAAAATCATTTCGCAAACGTTCTTAAAGTAAATTCAATGTTTTTAGTCAGTTGGCGCGCAGTTTTAAAACCAAGTATAACTTGAAGACACATTAATTGAACAGTTATCACGATTATATGCTAATTTAACATATATGTTACATCAATTGAGATTGGTCACGAATTCTATATACAGCGATGGAAACGTTCAACATTCCCTACCACACCCACACTATTCACCTGATGAACCCACACGATTCACACGTTCAGCGCACACGATTCGCACGATGAGTGATACAGAAAGTTCTTAATCGTGTATCGTGTACCGTGTAGCGTGCACCGTGTCGGTTAAATGCTCATATATATTCTCTTGAAACGAACTCGAATTGAAAAATAAGTCTTAAAATTACACAGTATAAATAAAATGGTAATTTACAATGTGATACATATAGATCAAACCAAATTAATTTTTACAAAAAGGAAATAGTCGCTTTTCCATATGAAACGGAATTTATGACATCAGTGTTAGAAACTTTATCAAAAGAACTGTCTCCACTTTTGCCGTAACAATATCAGAATAGGGGCGGCAAAAAATAAAATTTTGTAATTATGTCAGCACAAAAAATAATAATAATAAACAAATAAAATAAACAATGTTAATATGTTAATAAAAACATAATCAAAGTTAAATAAAAAAGGTCCTTATCTATAGTAATGAAAGGTGCTGCAAAATCAGCCACAAACACATAAGAAAAGAATTAATCATATATACATAAAAAAGGGTAAATTTCTCTATTCTATTTTATGACGGTGTCCGCAATACTAAAACTTTTTATAATTAAAAACCATAAATATATAAGAATGGGCACTTTTTCTCTATTTAATATTATACCGGTGTCCGCAATACTTAAACATCTATTTAGAAGTATTTCAATTGAAGTTTCATATGTAAGAAGGCTTGATATCATGGTCAACGGAAATTATGTTCTTAGATGTCAGTAACTGCGAGCATTTGTCTAGACAGTACCTGTGTGTATTGTCTTCGTGTTTTATGTACTTGATTGTAAGGGTACTCGTCTTAATAAGTTGGACTTTTTCTAGTTTGATTTTACTGTGTATTTATTTTTTAGCCATTCATCACACATAGGGGAGGGTTTGGTTCCAAGAAAACGAGTTTAACCCCACCGCAATTTTTGCGCCTGTCCCAAGTCAGGAATATGTTGGTCATTGGCTTGTCCTTGTCTTCTTATAAAATTTTAGTTTCTTGATATTTGGATGTGGTTTCTTTCCATTGATTTATTCACTTTTTTACCTTTTTTGGGCCATTTAGGGCTTGCTATATGGTATGAGGTTCCTCACTGTGTTGAAGACCGTACGGTGACCCCTTAGATGCTTTGTTTTGGTGCGTTTTAACCTGGATATGTGATGTTGTCTCCTTGACATTTACCCTACTTAAATTTCATATAATTTAACCATAAATATAAAAGAAAGTGCACTTTTTTCTCTATTTTATACTATATAGGTGTCTGCAATACTGAAACTTTCAATAATCAGACAATAGATATATAAGAAAGTGCACATTTTTTCTATTTAATATTATACCGATGTCAGCAATACTAAAACTTCATATAATTTAACCATAAATATAAAAAAGGACACTTTTTCTCTATTTCATATTCTCTCGGTGTCCACAATACTGAAACTTCCTATAATTTAACCATTACAAAGTACCGAAGTTACTGTTAATTCATTTTCTACATATGCGCATTTCGACAACTTATGTCTCCTCAGTGTAGATAAAACCAAAACATCTGGAAGTCCAATCACCAAAAAACGGTGTAGAAATGGTAAATAGAAAAGAGAAGGCACTTTTATCTAATTGATACCATACATGTGTCCGCAATGCTGAAACTTCCAATAATCAAACAATAGATATATAAGAAAGGGCAAATGATTTTCTATTTAATATTATACCGGTGTCAGCAATACTAAAACCATAAATATAATAGAAAGGGTATTTTATCTCTATTTTATTTTATACCTGTGTCCATTATACTGAAACTTCCTATAATCTAACCATAGATAGATACGAAAAGATACATTTTGTCTATATAATATTATACAGGTGTTCGGAATAATAAAACCTCAAATAATTTAACCATAACTAACGGAGTCTATTTGGTTTAGAAAAAGTCTAATGTGTTTAAGAAAAAGCTTTTCCTTGATTTTCATCGTAGATGTTTCACTAAAATTTTTGCCAACTAAATTTTTAGCAATTGAAATCCAGGAAAAGCTCATTCTGAAACAAAATAGCCTTTTTCTTAACCAAATAGATTCCGTTTCAGTATTAATGGTTCTTATAAAATTCATTTTAAATGTATTTTGCGGTTGGTTTTGTGTAATTTATAGTGACATGTTGCTTAATTTTGACCAATTTAAATACCATTAAATTTCCTGTAACCTTCTTAGAATATTATTTTAGCTATTTTTGTTTTGATCTTATTTGTTTATCTGTGTAATTAGAATGAGAAAGTGTTTACAAAACAAATTAAAGAATGATTTAATTACCATTTTTGATAATAAAGATACAATTTTGCATGATTGTGGCATTTTTCTTTGCATTTGATTTTATATTTAACAGAATTGAGACAAATATCAGAAAAAAATTGCAGAAAACACACACAAAAAATAGAAAAAACGATAAGAAAGAAAAATTTCCCTTTTCCCGGGAAATAATTGAATTTTAAATAACAGTTATACATTATATGATAGAGCATAAATATTTCATACATGATGATCTTTTATTTCACTAAATATTTTTTGAAACCTTTTTGCATTCCCTCTTTTCATAGTTATCGAAAGTTCTTGTAATTATCCCAACAATTTGGAATTTAAGTTCGGTGATATTGTCGTTGGACTAATCCGTCCGTCCGTCACAACTCCCTTACATTTTTGGATTGAGGGTTTTAAATTTGTTATAGAACTGTTGCATTTATGCTGCAGATGCGCAATGAGCTTTCGGATTTTTATACTGGTCTTGGTGCAAACAAGAGGCCATAATATGTCCATCTTGGCCCATGTGGCATGCGACGCGAACTCCTTCTACATTTTTGGATTTAGAGTTTTAATTTTGTTGTAGAATTGTTGCATATGTTCTGTAGATGCGCAATAAGCTTTCGGATTTTTCAAATTTATCTTGATGGAAACAAGAGGCCCCAAGATGTCGATTTGACTAAGACCGCAAAATGTGGATTGTGACACATATGGAAAGCGACGCAAACCCTTCCTACATTTTTGGATTTCTTGATTCAATTTTGTTGTGGAATTGTTGAGTTTAGTCTGTAGATGCGCCATTATTTTCCAGACTTTTGATTCCGGCTCTAACTTAGGTAAATTTCCTGTAAATGTAAAGACTTATATTTTTTGACATTTTGGCATTTAATCTTATATTTTGGCAAGGATTTGGAAAAAATCAAAATTCTGAAAATTTAGAACTCGATAATGTGATTCCAATTTTGGTAAATATCCTGAAAGTCTCAAAGACCACTTATTTTTGGAATTCTAACTAGCAACCATATTTGTATCATTTGTTTTGATAAGTTCAATCACTTTCACCAATTAGATTTCAAAAATATTTGATTCCAATTTTGGTAAATTTCCTGAAAGTCTCAAAGACCACTTATTTCTTTTAATTCTACCTAGCATTCAAATTGTTAGAATTTGTTGCCATTAGGGCAATCATTTTCGCCAATTGGATTTCCGAATTAACTGATTCCATATTTAAATAATTTCCTGAAAGTGTCAAAGACCACTTATTTTTTGGATTTCTACTTAGCAACCATACTGTTTGGATTTGTTTCTATTAGGGCAATCATTTTCACCAATTGGATTTCCAAAATAATTGATTCCAAATTTGGTAAATTACCTGAACGTCTCAAAGACCATTTACTTTTTGAAATTCTACCTAGCAGCCAAACTGCTAGGATTTCTTTCTATTAGGGCAATCATTTTCACCAATTGGATTTCCAAAATAATTGATTCCAAATTTAGTAAATTTCCTGAAAATCTCAAATTCTACTTATTTTTGGAATTCTGCCTAACAACCATGTATTATTGAATTCCTTTTAGTAAAGACAGTGACTATCAACAATTTAATTTCAAATGTTAAGAAAAATTATGCTCAGGGTCTATAACTGTATTCGTTGTCAAACAGGGAGTGTTGGGATCACTGTCGTTACCGACAGTAATTTGTTTAGTTTTAATTTGTGATTGCATGTCAGATATCTCATTATTACTCTCTACTACCATCTATATTTGTATCATATACAAACAATATTATTCCACCATACATTTATAACTTGACAATAAACTTATTGTAGTTGTCCAGGACCGCGTATCATATACAAACAATATTATTCCACCATATATGTATAACTTGACTATAGGCGAATTGTTATTGTCCAGGACTGTAACACGTGACTGTCAACAAAGCATCTTGCCTTCCGCTGAACATCGTGTCCAAATATCATATTCCCTTCATTTGTAATTCTCTAGATTTTACATGAGTTATCATATAAATATTAGTGATTGAATTTCCGCAAAAATCAGGAGGCGTTCCGAGTTAAAAAAAAACAGCTCACTATCGCCAAGCCAGACGACAGTGAGGTGGGGTATTTGTAAATGATAAGTTCTCAAAGGTGCAGTTGTTTTTAAGTAATAACTTCGTGTTGTCATGTCAATTTCCAAATTTAATAAATCATAACTATTTCCGCAACGACAAATAATCAATGAAGGGATATGGAGTAAATGCACATGGGATAGTCTCTACAAATACGTGGTAATAGCAAGCAATGAAACAACGCTTTCATTGTTGTTCTTCACCTTAAAGTCACCATGAGGCCTTCAACAATAAAGTCTTTTTCTAACTGAAGTTTATATGATGAGTTTAGAGTCGTTGTTACTCGATTAATTTTTCACCGGTGGTTGCAAGGATCTAATACAGGGGATTTCAGAGAAAAGAGGATTTAGTTCATGGTGAATAAAAGGATATGGAGTAAATGCACATGAGACAAAGTCTCTACAAATACATGGTAAAAAACTAGCAAAGGAGCAACGCTTTTATTGTTGTTCTTCATGTCAATTTCTAACCAAATTCTTCAAAACAATTTGCAAATTTTCATAAAATATTGAAAGGGAGGCACAACCCCCTCTGGATTCCGACGACAGTGTTTTGTATATATTAAATGTTGTAGTGGAAAATCCTTCAGGAAATATGATCCCTCGTGTAAACAAATTTTGAATGCATAGTAAATAAATGTATAGTATCCGTGGCATGTTTAATTGTTATTTGATATACCAAACAACTGATTCATTTGATATCTGTGATACATGAGTAGCAAAATGATATCAAATACAATATTCAGAAGCATACCTTGAAACATATCCATACCCATTAATTTTTAATTCATCACAGATTTCCGTTTTAGAATATCAGCTGCAAGACAAGAAATGGCATATCTTCGTCGACATATATTTCATTTGTATATTGTTATGTAGTGCAAGAAGATGTAATTATAACATTTTGCTTTCAAGGTGTTTTAATATTTAATTCAAGGGAAAAATGGCTTGTTATATTCAACTCCCCAAAACGGAATCTTTACTTATTTCCGGGAAATTGATCAAGTACATCTCTCTTGATTTCTGGATTTCTAATGACTTGATAAAATCGGCATTGAAAAGACATAATATAAGTTGTTTAAATAGACATATGTAAAAAAAATAAATTTTCAGTAACTTCGGTTGTTTGTTATTTATTACATCTAGTCCAATAACACTGCTGATGGGCTGTATGTAACCGAGATTATTAAATAGCCTCTATTTGTTATTTTGCTAATTTGTACGTTTCTCTTTTGCTTCTCTAGCTTGTAGCTTTGACAAGCATATGTCTGGACAAACGGAACATTTCTTCAACTCATTTTTATGGATTGCTTATTCTATAACAATCAAATATGCAGGAGTGTTGAAAATAATCTACTTGATTCGTTATAACTGACTATCAAATGATACATCCGTTTTATATCAAGGTCCATGGACAAATTATTTTCTCTATCTAGTATTGATCCCTTTTTTCTAACAAATGAAAATAGATTTGTTGAAAGGTTTAGCTAGTTTATCTACTTACTTAGATAAGAATTAAAAACACAACTTGCATAACAAAGTTGATCATAAGATTGTAACATTCAATAAAACGTGAAAAAAAAAACGCTTGGACCAGGACTGTTATTCATATTACTTGCCAAGTTGGGAAAAAGACCATTTAAACAAATAAACAACGAAAGGTTTTTGTCAGTCCCGTTGTCTTTTCCTTTTACTTAACAAATTAGTTTATGAACTGCCTCTATTACAACATTGCAATTCGATGAGGATGTTTGTCAGTTAACGGTCTTTCTAGGGCATCATAATGTATTACTGGGTAAGCAAAATATAGTTTGAAAAAAAACTTGCAATATTGAATTGCCAAAATAAGATAACGCGGGATTATAAAACTAAATTTCAATACATATAAAGCATTGCTTCTTAATGATGTGTACTTGATTTTTGTCGTAAAGAAAATGGGTGGATTTTTTTTCAAAAATTGTACTTTTAAATTGAATTTGTTAAAAATTTTCTTATCAGAAACAGTTTAAAAGACACGTCGCAATAAAAACTTCTAAATAAGCAAATTGCTTTGATATGACAACAGGCATCTTCATAACCAATGCTATCCTTCAGGAAAATTGACTTGGCAAAATATTTTCGGTGCTTGCCCGAAAAGCGATTTTATTTGAAAAATTGCATTTAACTAAATTTAAGAAAAATTTTGTTAAAACCTAAGGGGTATCTCCCCTTTTCATATTTCTGTCCTTAGCTGATTTTGGCTTTCTTTTTAAGATCCTATTAGTAATTTGTTCTGTATCAGCTTTAACACATTTCGATTTATGGATATTCAAATGTTTTGATTTGATCTGCACTGACCAGACATAGGTTGTCGAAATGCGCATATGCAGAAAGTAAATTCACAGTAATTCGGTATTAAGTTATTTATCACCACTGGGCCGATGCCAATGCTGGTGAACTGTAGGTCCCCGAGGGAATTCACCAACCCAGTAGCCAGCACTTCGGTGCTTGCCAGAAAACTAATTTTATTTGAAAACTTACAATATCTAAATTCAAAACATTTTGGTAGAACCTATTGAACCTTATGCGTAACACTGTCTGTATGTATTTTTGGATTTCTTTTTAGATGCTATTATAAATTTGCTTTCAATTAGCTTTAACACATTTTTATTTATGAATTTCCAAATGTTTGATTTGTTCTGGACTGAAGAGACATAAGCAGAGAGTCCATTCACAGTAGCTTCGGTATTATGTTAACTTGAGATTCTGCACGCCTTAGTATTTGTTAGAATGATGTAAATTTTCACGTGTTAATTAAACATACACATTTTATTTGTCAATACTGCTGGTTTCACCTCGAATGTGCAAAGCATGAAAATCATTTTGTCAATACACAAAACATTAGAAAATACTACTTTTTATTAAATTGCAGAAATCATTTAAACACGATATGAAGCATTTGATATTTGCTTTGTTTTTGCCGTCATCCCTTAGAATACTCCAACTTCAATTAACAAATAAGACTGAAGATAATATTATTATTTGCAAAAAATGTATGGATTCCAATTCAGTTAGTCTGTTTTCAAATTAGCAAAATAATTCTTCTATCTTAAAAATTCAGTTTTAAATATTAAAATTCTGTTTTGTTTTTGGTGCGATGTTCGTAACATGTTTTCTGTTTGTTTTTTTCTTGCAACTTAAACAATATAAACGGATTATTGTTTATTCCTAAATAAATCAATTTTACCGTTCATATAATTCAAAATTCTAGAATTTTTTTTTATTGACAACATATTTGTAGAATTTGGAAGACAAGCTTTCAAGCAAACAATTGTAATACTTATGGGAACTGATAGTGCTCCACTCTTAGCAGATTTATATCTTTACTTGTATGAAGCCAGCTTTATATCAAGGTTTCGTTTAGAAAAAAAAAAAGGCAAGCCATCTCCTTTAATTTCAGCTTTCGTTAAAAGATGATGTTATTTCATTAAGAAATCCACAATTTATATATCCAAATGAACTCGATATTCAAGAGACTACTGATGCACACGCATCATACTTGGACCTTTATCTCTACATTTACAACACTGAACGTCTAAAACAAAAGTTTACGACAAACATGATGATATTGCGACTTTCCAATAGTTAAACTCTTGTTTTTGAGCAGTAATATTCCCACATCTCAAGCAAATCGCGTCTACGTTTCAAAACTCATTCAAAACTCATTTACTATTGTCATGGCTGTAGTTTGTACAGCGGCTTTGTCTACAGAGCAAATTTACTGCCTCAAAAAACTTATACTAGTATATAAAGTGTATGTTCAATCACTGTTGTAATTGTCACTACAGAAGTCAAGATAAAGAACATCAATCAAAGCGTTGTTCCATTTGCTTAATCTTACCACGTATTTATAGGGATTTTGTCCCATGTACATTGACTCTATATCCCTTTGTTTGTCTCTCGTGAAGTGTAGAGTCCGTAAAAAGCTTAAGATTCCCCGTGCTGGAGATGTATGCTCTGTATATTGTCAGTTATGGTGTACTTGTTCATGTGAGAATATCTCATATGAATGCGCTATCAAAATTCAACATTTGGCTTTCTTGCTTTGTAAAAAAATAAATTATTTTTCTGGCCGACTGTATATATATTTCCCAAATCTCCCGATTTTGATTGCCAAGTTTTCTTACAAACAACTCGATGAGTGTCATGTGATAGTTTATATGTTGTATTGTCTATTCATTGGTCCCTTTGTCGGGCAATGGATGACAGTGTTTGTAAGAGTACTTCGCCCGATATGTAATGCTTGTTGACAACCCCGCATCCATAAAATAATAATGAAATAAAGGGGATGGATGTGGCG
The DNA here is from genome assembly GCA_002080025.1 of Modiolus philippinarum. Taxonomy (NCBI): domain Eukaryota; kingdom Metazoa; phylum Mollusca; class Bivalvia; order Mytilida; family Modiolidae; genus Modiolus; species Modiolus philippinarum. The sequence goes on from MJUU01028402.1 coordinate 14,021, forward strand.
TTGTTCGACATTCAGCAAGTGAATTCCGCTTAAACCGGTGCTAGGGGCCGTCTTGAACTTACTGTGAGGTAAGAGCGTTTGCTCTTTGTTGAAGGCCTCATAGTGACTTCAAGATGAAGAACAACAATCAAAGCGTTGTTCCATTTGCTTAATCTTACCACGGATTTATAGGGATTTTCTCCAATGTACATTTACTCCATATCCCTTCATTTGTTTATGGTCGTCACCATGATTTTACAGACCGCTACAGAATTTCTACTTCTATTTTACAGATAAAAATAGATCCAGAGTTTATTCCTGGACTGAAAAAACATTAAATGTGTCAAAACCAGACTTCTTACTGACATTGTGACGGATACCACGAGGGGAGCTCATCATGCTTACTTCCCAAAGCACCTGATACCTCAAGTTTTTGTAGGGGTTCATACTGCTACTGCTTTCGTTTTGGAGCGATATTGTTTATTTCTATTTACTTATTTTATCTTTGTCATGATGTCTCAATTCGTGTTGGATATTAATTGTCGTGCTTTTGGATTTTGGATTTTTTTTTATTTACCCTTTCCTCATAAATCGTTAGTGCTTTATAATAAATCTGATATCAATGATCCCAGAAACTCAAAATCTCTCTTCAGATTTACGTTTCATCCATGTTCCAAAGGGATGGTAGTAAAAGATCGGACGTTTACTTGTGGATATAATTTGAAAATTGTAAACCCAAGACTATTTAGACCATCCCAGCATTATTCATAGAACAAATAAATATGTATAATATGTTCGAGCGATAACTAAAGGTATACGGAACATATAACTATCTGAGATTTTTGTGTTTATCTCCGATGGTAATTTAAGGTTAGAAAGCTTTCAACGTCAACGTTTAACTCACATTTGAAAAGTTTGAAAAGTTTGTGAATCACGCAAACAATTTACGGTCGTTCTAACCTACTCTTGATCTGCATATCAGATTTAGTTTAGGTAATTTTAAATCATTTTAACTGAAATAGATTCAAAGACATTACAAGTCTCTCAAGTAGAATCTTTTTTTTTTCTTTTGATGTATGCACAGAAGATGTCTTCGTGTTTGTGCAGTATTTCCTTCAAGACACTAGAAGGTCTCTTTATTTATATTTTCAGTTTGAATTTCTATTCTTTACTTACTGATATACCAACTGGTAAAAAAATCACAAGTTTTACAACTCGTACGTGTTTAATTTATTGTTTACTTATTTCTTTCTTTCTTTATTTATTTGCTAGTAATAGCTGACTGAGATAACAGGCGTATTTCCTATTGTTGACCTCTCCAGTAATTGCCTCTCCAATTTGTACAAACAAAATGTTTCTTTTCTGTTGAAACTATTGAAAAATGCCAGTACTGTCATTATGTATTTCAGTGTTGGTTTCATAGCCAATCAGTGGAAAAATACAATACATGGAAGTCAATAATTAGCTATGTATGTCCATTGCTTATTTAAGCGAAACTTCAAATTACCGTAAATTGGGATATTTTTTGTAGGGATATTTTGGCGGTTTTGTGCTAAAATTTGAATGTTTATTTTGGTGTGTTTAATTTTTGCGCTTTGGTAAAACAGCTATGTTTAATGTGGTGTTTTATTTGAAATGAGATGGGAAAACGTTAAAAAAACATTTCTTGTCCATTTCGTGTGTGAAATTTATTGCAATTTTGAAAGAGAATACGCACTCCGTCTCTTGAAAATTCGACAACTAAGTTTCTATTCATTTCAACTTCATTAAGATATACTCATACATTGATTATTTTGAAAATGTTTGGATTTTGTAATTTTGAAGAATGAAAACAAAATGGTGCGTTTTCTTTTGATGCTTTCGGGACAGGCGTAAAATACGTGAAATAAAATTACCACACTTCCCGATTTACGGTAGTTTGTTTATATGTTATTCATGTGTTTTGACTTTTTACCGTCCAAATGTTTGATTTTCGTCTGCAGTAAGGAAATATATATCAGTAGGAAAACTCTACTGTTATTCGTCTTGTTTTAGGGAATGTTAACACGTATTCAATGCCATGATTAGGCTGTGGAGCTTCAAACTCAACGAAAATATAATTGTTTTGATTTTTTTCGAGAATAAATATAGCCATAAATTCACATTTTAATTGAATGCAAAATGCTTTACCCTATGAAAAATAATGCCATCTGAAGTATGTTATCTTTCCCTATATTACTGATCATTGATTTTCACAAATAAAAATATCTGACTGGTTGCTGCAGACTTCTTGTTACGATGCCATTATAGGGATGAGATAAAATCTTTCTTCAGGTCCTGTATCAGAATCTTAATTTGACTTACCAAGTTTTCTTTCAAACAACTCGAACAGTGCCCTGTGATCGTTTATATCACTAGCAGGTATGTTTTTATCTTGTTTGTCCATTTTGATCTTATCACGATCTTGACAGACTTAATACAATTTTGCTAAGACAGTGTAAGATTTTAAGTTGGTTTTCAAGATAATTGATTCCAAGGACGATCAAGACGTGTTAAGATAGTTTAATATTAAACAAGATCAACTTATTAACTGCGTTCAAGAACGATCAAGACGAATTTAGTTTGCTAAGATCAAACAAGATCCAGATTTTATCTTGTTTGGTATAGACAAAATTAACACATCTTAGTCGCCCTTGAACGTAGTTATCTTGTTTGATCTTGATAAACTGAACAGGTCTTGATCGTCCTTGAAAGCAATTATCTTGACAAACGACTGCATATCTTACACAGTTTCAACAAAATAGTGTTAAGCTAGTCAAGATCGTGATAAGATCAAATTGGCCAAACAAGATCATAACATATCTGCTAGTGATATAAACGATCACAGGACACTGTTCGAGTTGTTTGTAAGAAAACTTGGCAAGTCAAATTAAGATTCTGATACAGGACCTGAAGAAAGATTTTATCTCATCCCTCATCGACGGGGACAAAACATGCAGAAGGGACCTTTATCTAAATAACAAAATGGCAAAGCATTGAAATACGACATTTTTTACACTGATAGACACTCACAATTTTTATTTTACTCTTTACCAAATCATTTATTAACCAAATACTGCGGATATTCATGTATTAGCGGCCTTTATCTAAATAACAAGCTAGGGTATCGGGGGCTGGAGGGGTCTGGGTGGCCGGGGGAAGCGGGATACACATGCCTTTATGGCAAAATCATTGAAATACGACTTTTTTTGACTGATACACACTCGCAGCATTTATTGTTCTCTTTACCAAATCATTTATCAACCAAATACCGGGAATAAACATATAGCAGCGACCTTTACCTAAATATGAAACTCTGGTTTAGGGTTCCAGATCAGTCTAGGTGATTGTGTTTAAAAAAAAATAGGAAGTCGGCATTTTTCACTATTTTATATTTTTCAGGAATGAAATGATATAATATATCTAAAATAATAAAAAGCATAATTGGATAATAAAGCGTATTTGGTAATACGTATTTTTTCTTAAGGTATTTCGGGCTAGGGGTGGCTTATCTCGCCAGTTAAAAATTACTAACAAATAACAAAAAGAGTATTGCGCACTTGGTCTTGGAGCTTATCTCGCTCTTTATTAATACAACTTTCTGATATCTAAGTTATTTTTTGCTATCTTTTCAATGTCTTTCTCTGCTTTCGTTGAATGGATGAAATTTCTCTTGTCTCTGTTATCTATCCATCCAGTGGTCATGGCTCCTTCTGATGTTATCGTACAAATTACTGTGTGTTTCTTTACTAACTGTTTTGTATGGCTTTAATGTGTCCGAGTTCACTAGCACAAACGAATCTTCTCCTGTGTGTTCAAAAATATTCGATTTCTGCGGCTTATCGAAAGTCGCAGAAACTTTAAAAACTTTCTGCAACTTTGGTTCCTCCCTTTTCTGTTGACGATTTTCCGTTCCTGTCTTGATGGTTGAGCAGGCGAATCTTCAGACGATGTTACAGTCGAAGTTGGAACCCTATTCGGCTGTTCGGTTGATGTTACTGCAGGAGTTTCACTAACAACTTCATCTTCCGTTGATTCTGAAGCGAGGTCATCTTCTTCTGTCTCGGTATCGGAGTTGATCTGACTATCAGACATCTCTTCTTCCATAGACAGCGAGTCTTTCTCAACTTCATCTGCTTGTTGTGTTTCGGGAGCGTTGCTTCCTTTCTCCATCAGTTTCTTTCTTTCAAGGAAAGCTTTGAGGCGACGGTTGTTCCTTTCCGCCCTGGCTTTCGATGTCTTTCTTTTACTGTCGTTGAGGTGAGATCACTTCATCTATGGAAGCGAATGTATTGTCAGACGGTATGAGCCTTTCCATGCGGTCAATGTCCATTCAGCAGATTGGTCCTTCAATATGTTTAGAACAGAGAAGATGTCACCAATTAATGTTGACCGGTTTTCAGTGATCTCGTCACAATGCGGCAGTCCTATATTTTAACCTCTTCCAGGTGGCAGGTTTATTGCTTGTGATTCAAACAAAAAGGAAAACGTTTTTTTTTTCTTAAGGTATTTCGGGCAAAAGGGGATTAAGTAGTATATAGGAGGTTTTCGTCTAACATTTGAGGAGGTGCTGCGAGGTGGTGCCGGAAGTGACGTCACCGGAAGTGACGTAGAGCGGAAGTGACGTGACAGAAGTCACGTGACCGGAAGCGGAAGTCACGTGACCGGATGTAGACGTGTTTTGACTGCGCATGCGCAACCGGAAGTGACCCTTTTTGAAGCCCTAGTCGGGCCTATTGGCCGGAAATGACGTGTTGGAACAACACGTGACCCCGCAGGGGTGTGGTTTCACCATACTACAGTGTACATGTGCAACCGGAAGTGGGCGTAGCCCCTGGTATAGACCGGAGTCGGGAATTTTCCCTAGTCGGAACGACTCGGGCATGGTCTTTCGGATGTTTTTATATGTTGTAACAATGTTCTTCTTTGTATTTCTCTCTTTTTCTTCCAATGTCTAGACTAATGTTTTCTTGTCTCACCCTTTTTATTGTTGGTATACCTTTTCAACCCCCTTTAGTATTGTTCTATGTATTTTCTCTCTTTTTCTTCCTATGTCTAGACTGATGTTTTCTTGTCTAACCTTTTTTTTTATATGTAATTTTATTGTTTTATACTTTTTTCATCCAATTTTCTCCATAATCCCAATCTTTTCAATGTTGTTATACCTTTTCAGCCCCTTTTTCAGTATTGTTCTGCACTCTAATGTTTCACCTAATATCCAGGCGTGGTCATTCAGCAGTTACCATTGTATTTCTGTAGGTGTCTTCTATCAGGTCCGCGTTCGTCAAAGGGACATAACTCTTGGGAATACCCATGGTTTTTGGGGTGTCTTCTATCAGGTCCGCGTTCGTCGCGGCCATTCAAAGGGTTGTTAAGCACAATGTTGCTAGGTGTCTTCTGTCGCGTCCGCGTTCGTCAAAGGGACATAATTCTTGGGAATACCCATGGTTTTTTTTGGTGTCTTCTATCAGGTCCGCGTTTGTCAAAGGGACATAACTGTTGGAAATACCCATGGTTTTTTTGGTGTCTTCTATCAGGTCCGCGTTCGTCAAGGGACATAACTCTTGGAATTCCCCGCGTTTTTTTTTAGTTTGTCGATTTCACCCGAGACCTAGGCGAGATAACTCGTGATTTATTCATGTTTGTGCTAGTTTATGTTTATGCTTACCAGTATTAATACGACTCACGAGTACGTTTTTGACAGTGCTCGCGTGCTCATTTCACTTTTTGGCGGCGGCGGTG
>MJUU01028402.1:34575-91044 GCA_002080025.1 Modiolus philippinarum
GAGTTCACACTATGAGTGCCTTAGTTCTTAATGTTATCTTTTTATTTCCGTGCATTGTAGCTGTCTCACGTCCTTGTTTTGTCTTTTTTTTTTATCTGTTACCGTTTTTGCCATGTCTTTGGACTTCGATTTTTGTAGTCATCGCTTCCCTTCGGTATTCTACTGCCGTTGTTTTCAGCATTGTAAAATGATTTGTCACTTGATTGTCAGGTGCTGCAGCAGCCATGGGCTTTTTGCAATTGTCCATTCTGGAAATGTCATGCTTTCCTGTCATAAGTTCTCAAGTGAATTTTAGGTAGACTTTTTTCAACTTCCGGATATTCACTTCTTATCTAGAAGGAATATCAGGAAACGCATGCCCCATTCAAATAGCGATGTCAATATGAGGACCAAGGGAGGTATAGATTCGTTTTTAAAAGGGAATATTAAGAAGCGATAAAGACCAAGCATGAGAATTACAGGTGGAGTAATATCCAAAAAAAAAAATAAAGAACATAGGAGCTACTTTGAATATGATCAGGATAATTATTTTAACTAACAAAAAATTACAAATCCAAGTATCTGCAGAAGTAGATAAAATAGTTTTTTTTCTCTGGTTGATTACTGATATTATACACACTCCTTCTTTAGAACGAATTTGTATAGTTACCATAGTTTTGATCCAGAAGTAAAGTAAGCAAAACACCTGGTCGATGTTATTGATGGTGAACCAGAGGTCCCTTAGATTATTCACCAGTCCTGAAGTCAGTCTTTGTCAAAATGAACATTAACCTTTAGATGATATTAATTTATTTTTTTTAACAAGATTTTAAACCATTTAATATAATCAGGCTTCTTCCGTGTATTGCATTCGTTGGATATCCTTTTGTACAGGATTATTTTGGTAGTGAGAACTTCTGTTTGACAACATTTGGATTATGTATTTCTATACTATTTGATTTTAATGCCAAGAGGTTAGTCCTTGGAACACAAGTACAGCATAACAAAACTTACTGTTTTTTATGGACCGCGGGTATCTTTGGTATTTTCTTTCACAACGCACAAAATAAGCGTGTCGCCTTCAGTGATGCTAAAAACCAACGTGTTTACTTTAAAAAATTTAATTAACTATAAGTGAAGTTGTATATCCACATTTTAATCTTATACATAATTTTCCACATTAAACTCAACAAACATACAGTACATTTAAAACAACGGATAGGTCCCACACAATCAATCACATAAGTTTAATCTGGACTACCAAGGTTTTGCAAGGAGCGCCAATGTTGACGAAAATTAAACGAATAAGCATAAGTACTGACGTCTACGTCTAACACGGTCTTGTTTCAGTTTGTATTATATCGTCCAATTAAGATTCAGCCATCATCAATAATACAAAAAAAGTTTCACATATGAATTAAAATGGATGGCAAAAACTTAGAGCATAAAATACTTTCAAAAATTTATAACTGTATCAGGATGCTGATACAAAAGTCTCCCAAACGAACTCAAAAATCACAAATCAGGGCTAGAAATAACTTCCCCACCTGGTAGGCAACCTGTCTGTTGAGTTTCATTCAATTCAGAACACTTTCAATTTTCCCGCCTTTTTTCCGTTTCCATGGCAACGGTTGCCATTTTGAAGTCTTGGAGACCAGAAACCAATTCCTCATGTCTTAAACACCTTCCTGTAAATTTTCATCCAATTTCGAGCACTTTGAATACCGAAGCAAGAACAAGGAAAGGGGGAAATTCTAAAGTCATTTATCATGAATCCAAAATCACGGCAATTCACAGCAACACGAATTGAGACAGTATGACAAAGATATAACAAACAAACAAAAATGAACAAAAACGCCATAAAACTAAAGCCCTAGCGGTGTGAACCCCTGTAATAACTGAGGTATTGGTCCGGTTCGTTTCATCCTTACCCGGTCTAGGACGACCACGTGATCAACCTAACCCGGTTAGTGAACAGAAACGAACGAAGCGGTTGAAAAAAAAATGACGGACATGGTCTTGAAGCTGTTGCGTATTCTGCAATGGACATGTTAGATTTTTCGGAGGACGAATTTTCTTCATTTCTATACACCAAGCAAATTATCTTATTGTCCTACAATAAAATAATTTTATATTGTCCTTTTAGGCGGGCAATTATGTTGGGGCGGGGAAATTTACTCTCTGATTATTTACTTATCTATCAAGGACTAATTACTTATTTTCATTTTCATTTTTTCAAGTTATATTCAGTTATGAAAAATGCTACAAATGTACAGCATTTAAACTTGTTTTATTCAAAAATTATTATGTCATTTGTCATATGCGCCAACATTTGTTGTACATTTCAGGTTTGATGTGTTTTTATGCTCATATTGTATTTGTTTTATCACAAATGTTCGTCTAGATGTTAAATTCTTAAAGTAGATTCACCGCAATAACCTTAACAAATAATAATTACTCTTGTTGAATTTAGTTTCATTCGAATTAAACTTTGTCCACCATCTTTAAACCGAGTGCGCCGCTCATTTAGGAACGGTCTAACCCGGGTTAACCCGGGTGAACTTAAATTTAGAAACGAATGAAAAGCCGAATAGACCGGAAGCAAACGGTCTAACCCGGGCAAGAGAAACGAACCGCCCCATTATCAGGTGCTCCGAATTATTAGGAATTGTTTTGCAATCCATTTGAAAATGAAGAAAAGGTAGTTCACACAGGCTTAATTTGACTAAACTTTGTGGAAAATGATCGAGCATTTCTACACTACAGTATGAACAAATAGGTATTTTTTTGTACACAACATTGCAGTTTGCTTGCGAATGGAAAAAAATGTTATAGGAGTGGCGCCCACAGATATTTGACGGTTAAACGGACAACAATTGGCAACGAACAAAAGGCATGTCTACTCTTCAAAGGGAGGGGGTAAAAATAATGACAAAAGTAAAAATCAAATCCTTATAATCATTATGTCATGTCAGAATAATGTCTCGTCTATTTATTAAGACATCATCTGAAATACTATAAAATTAATGCAAAAAATATTTTAATATTGCCTAAACTTTTGAAAATTGTCTTTCAAAATATTTCTGCTATTTAAAAACGACAATCAGTGCTTAATGTTTCATATTGTGTTTAGCTGAATGTCACGGCACCAGAAATGCGTCAACGTCTGTATTTTTATCAAAACCTAATGACATTAACATGTGATAGATCTGTTTGTTGCCATTTCTTTCAATGTTTGAACATTATTTTACCATTATCGATAATTGATGAGAAAAGAATATTTCGTTAAACATTACACCGGAAATAAACTATTACGTGATATCAAAACTAAACGATTGCGATAATTTTAGCAGTTATTATGTTTAAAAGTCAGTCATAAAAAAAGTTTGAAGCAATTAAGACATGCTTGTAGACAAAACAAAAAAAGTGTTGTTCAATTTGCTTTATGTTAACATGTATTTGTATGGATTTTTCATGGTTTACTTTTTAATTATGGCCTTTCATTTTTCATAAATATTATGATCATTTGATTATACATCTGCAAAAAAAAGTGAATAAATGAAAAAAAAAAAACAAAAAAAAAACTAAAAAACAAATTAACGCAACATAATAAAGACAAAACAAATAAACAAATTCACAAAATGCAACAAAACTAAAGTGTAAACCCTTACAAAACTGGTTGTATCACCGGGTGCCGGAGATAATATGCATGCGGCAAAGTTTCTTTAAACACATGGTAAAACCAAGCATTAGAACAACGCTTTAAGGTAGATAGACACTTATATTCATTTCCATGAGATTTTTCCATTAGTCAGCTCAATTGAAGTACCAATCCTACCTAATCGAAACATGTAATAAAAAGTATTGGTCATCATACTTATTTTTTTTTCTAGAATTGAGGTCAAAATTTGCTCATTTTTAGCCATTTTTTTACCTAAATTTACAAAGAATGCATCGGAAAAATATGGAAAGGCTTATTTAAGCTTAACAGAAATGAACCGTTAATCCATGAGAATTTCTATATTTTTGTAAATAGATAGTTAATAATATGATCTATCGATTACAATGATAAAATATATATATGTCACCATGCTTTTAACGAGGACTTTTTATGAAGTGTCCGGATAAAACATTATTTACGGGAAAAGGGAAGTAATTCGCGGCAAAATATGACGTTTAATATCTGTCAGTCTATTGTGACGTCACAAAGGAAAAGCTGTCATAATACTGTTCCGGCCCGAAAATTAAACCTAACCCGTATCCGGCTCTTTATTTGTCAAGTGCGCAAATGAATTGCGCAGCGCGACAGTGTCGATCTACCTTAAGTGATAGAGTGATAGGATAGTGATTTTTTATTCTTCAACCACGAACGAGACGACTTCAGTAGAATGTACATGCTTAAATGTCGAACAACGCTCTATTCATTTCAGTCTAAAAGGGATCAAAATGTGTTATGACTTCTGTTCAGAGCAGAATTACAATATACTAGTCACGTCATAAAAAGGTAATATAGCTTTGAAATATATCCAAACATAAATAAAGCAATACCATGGAATGCAAAAAAAATGTTGATCCAATACAATGTGCATATATCAAAACATAATCGCGGAAAATAATTAACGTTGATATTGTCGACGGTGTTTAGTAACCATTATAATTTATGACGTTCGACGTTAAAATTATATTTAAATGCGTTTAAAGCTGGATTAAAAAGCGAGTGAATCGCTTTTCTTCTATTATTCCTTCGAATATTGTTAAGTCTTTAAAAATTCAAAAGAAAGGGCAGATAAAAAATATCGGATTTTCATTGTTTTATTTATTTATTTTTTTATTGTGAGAACTTAAATATATAAAACATTGAATTCTGTAATTTGATTTGACAGAAGAATAATAGGATCTTGCATAAGGTCATATTAAAGATCGGGGTATCTTTCACAAGTGTAAGAAATTTCGTCTTTTCTCGAGTGGAGCGTAGCGGAACGAGAGGAAAAGACGTAGAATTTCTTACACGAGTGAAAGATATCCCGATCTTTAATTCTGATCTTATGCAAGTTCCTATTTCTTCCGTAAAAAGCGAAAAGAAACGTCTGGAAACCTTTACTGTTTGAACAACGTTGTCGCCATTTGAGTATTCTTTACATTGTGACGTCAGGTGTTTTATGACGTTAAGTCATGGTTACGATTGTTGTATCACAAAAATCAACACGTCTGATTGGTCAATGTTGGTCATTTACCGATGTGAGATGAGGTCGCGTGCATCGATCTCACATGGGTCATCTCCCACTGTAAACCATCATTTACGGAAGAAATACTTTATATACTTGTCTATAATTTTAATCTTTCAATGCCATTGTAGTTTAAATTCTCATACTCATCTGATCACAGACAGACTAAATTTTTGGTTGACCCATAAATGGATTCGAACCTTCATTTCTTCGTACATTTTAATGCCAAGCATATTAAAAAGAGGTGATTCCCGTTGGCTATCTACGCTTCCTCAAAAAGAAGAATATTTTAGCCTAGTCTAACGTTTTTACGTCGATATCACATGGTTCCACACACGATGTTTATTGCATTGAGAGAATGAAGAGATGTTTAAATTTCAAAGTCATTGTGTAGAAAACACCATGGATTACGGGACTTCTGAAACGTGTTGAAACCGGAATATATTCGGATACTATTTGAAAAAACCAATGAATCAATAAAGTGAAAGGGAATCACCAATTAATGAACACTTTTGAGCTAGGGGTGCTTTACATTGAATCAGTTACAGCGCTTCAAGTTAACTGTTTTTCGTCAGTTAAATTTTAGTTAAAGAATTATCATCTAGGAACAATTAAAAACATAGGCTTCCATTTCATAAATATTTTGCGTTTTATGCGGTATATATTTATTTCAAAAGATCAGGAATCCAGTCACTCCGTCTCACTGGTATATGAGGGGATCTTTTCCGCCTTCAAGTACAGGAGAGTTCCTATCTCGAAAGTCCCGCATCAGATCATTAGATAAAATGCCGTTTGATTATATATATATTTTATCCCCCTGTCTGAAGTTAAATTTAGAAAAATATAATAAAAGGCCTAGGTTTGGCAAGTCTCGCAATTTAAATTTTACGATTTAACTATCTCCAAAATACGAAAATGAACGATATTTTGTGGTGTAATCATTATGTATAAAATGTCATTTTTGGCTGAAACAAAATAGCTTTTTTCAACTACGTCGAAAAAGATCCATGGTAAATAAATAGCCTCTTTTTTGTTTTGCTTTTTTGTTACATAGAATTCTTATACAATATATCTCTAACTTATGATTTTCTTGGGGGACTTGCAAAAAATCTTTAATGATTTTCTTCAGGGACTTGCAAAAGATCTTTAATGATGCTAGATCCTTCAATTTCATTTACAGATACATTGATGATGTTATTTCGATTAATAACGCATCATTTGCTAAATGGACCCCATTTATATATCCCCATAAACTACAGATAAAGGAAACGACAGAAACCATTAATATCAACATTTTTTTATTGACGTCTCGAATTTGACGAAAATGGCCATCTCAGTACTAAAATTTACGAAAAAAAAGGATGATTTTAAGTGTAAAATTATCAATTTTCTAACATGGTCAGTAATATTCAAGCCTCCCCTTCATACAGATTGTATGTTTCACAGTTGATTCGTTACGCGAGAACTAGCACAAATTATGCAGACTTTCTCAATATACTAAATTATCCGGAAAAAAGGGCGGTGGTTGGCGCGCCATACACCCGATTAAATCCGCCATTCTTTTTTTAATTTCTGTACTAAGTCAGGACCTTTTCGACAAATTTTCCGGTGGTTTCCATCTGCTTTGTCTTTTTGCCTCAACATATAGCTACCACATATTACGTTTACTTCTTAGTTGAATATATTTCCACGATATGAAACCTTAAAGCTTCCTAACATTTGGCATGTATTGAATGAGCAAAAGTTGAAAAATCTCAAATAATAAATGTAATGCACATGAATGCTTGTGATCCGAATAGATTTAAATTTTAACGACTTTTTTTCTTTTGAGCAAACAAATTTTTTCACAAAGTAAATGTGTAAACATTTATCAGGAAATATAAAAAGTGGAAAGAAATTTGTATATTAATATCCTGATTTTTCGACTATCGTCTGCAGAAATGGTAACATAAACATTCGACTGCCGTCTGCTTGAATGAAGTATCATTATCCTTCACATATGTTCAAAATACCAAACAAAATAAACATAAGTAGAAAGCTTCAAATAAATCCTTAAGTGTAAACTGCATTTGTGACTTTGCATCTTGTATAAAAAAAAAACTTACTATATATTTTATTGAGTTTTTCAAAAATTAAAGAGAAGAAATATATAATCATTGAGGATAAAATTGTTCTTCCGTGTCTATGAAGCCAATAATTTCCAAGACTGAAATTGTTGATGTTATTGCAGTGCAAAGACTTATTTTTCGAAACAGAGTGTTTATTGTACATGGTCTCTATAAATCAAAGTTTTAGGCAGATCACAGGTACATTTATTTGACTGTATTTGTACAGAAAATCTGGGAGGTAAAAAATTAGGTTAAATTTCCATCAGACGAAAAACAAATATGAACTCTATGCTAACATATGATACTAGGACTAAAGTTTAAAATCTACACAGGTGTTGTACGATTTTCTTTTAAATAGCAAAGAGGGTTTCACAACATTTCCTCATGTAAATTCTATATCTACGTCATTTGGTTTTTTAAATCTACGTCATTTGTTTTTGTCAAGGGTAGGTCATTTTTTTTTATTATATCTACGTCATTTGTTTTTGTTATATCTACGTCATTTGGATTATTACATCTACCTCATTTGTTTTTGCTATATCTACGTCATTTGTTTTTGTCAAGTGTAGGTCATTTGTTTTTATTATATATACGCCATTTGTTTTTGCTATATCTACGTCATTTGTTTTTGTCAAATGTGCCTCATTTGTTTTTGCTAAATCTACGTCATTTGTTTTTGTCAAGTGTAGGTCATTTGTTTTTATTATATCTACGTCATTTGTTTTTGCTATATCTACGTCATCTGTGTTTTAAATATCAGCATAATTGTTTTTATAATTATGTCATTTACTTTGTCTATTTGCGTCTTGAACATTTGCTCTTGATAATTCTGTTTGGTAATTTTGTTATTTCCACCATTTATTATACCGACGTCATTTATTCTTGTTATGATCACATGACAGATTTTCTCAGACTATTATGTAATGAGTAAGACAATATTCAATGCGCTGTTCGTTGTAACTTTTGTTGTGTCGAAATATATTTAATACAAACATTTTCTTTTTCATATGTTATGTGATTTACTTCTCCAGACAGTAATCGATTGTAAAATTCTTTGCACATTTTACAGGTAAGTCAATTTGAATTTATTTGTACGGAACAATGTAGAAAATGGCATGTACAGATATTTCCTATTTAAAGTTAATTTAAAATGACAACGTGTTGCAACAATGTGTATTATTAATATTCAAATGCCATGATAATATGATTTCCGCTTAAACCAGTGCTATATGCCGTTTTATGCTTACAATGACTTATGATCAAAGCTTATTTTTGATGATCTCGTGGAGACGTCAAGATATAGAACAACAATATAAGTGTTGTTCCGTTGCTTTGATTTGTTCTAATATGTGTTTGTAGATACTTTGTCTCATATGCATTTACTCGATATCCTTTCATTGGTCATTTTCTTAGCAATTACGCAACACGCATAGGTTAAAGGCTCTTCCTCTTATGTTTTAATATTGTTTTCGATGAACCATTAGAAAAGGGAACCAATATTATGAATAACATTGATACAAAGGTTTTGCTTTAATTTATATATACATCGTGTTTTGCAATCCTTCAAAATCCCATCGGCAGCAATAAAATTAAACTTTCTTATCCTTTGTTACATTAAGTCCAATTGAAATTATATTTCGCGGTTTGCAATTTTCGCGCATTAAAATAATTGCAAAAAGGCAAAAGTTAAGTACCTGTGAAAATGACCACTTACACTGCATGCTCAAAATAGTGCTGGCATGTAACAAATTTGTAAAAAGACTTCATGGTACAACTTTCTATGGTGTGTATGACGTCATATTGACGTATCAACAATAAAAACCCCTTGGCTTTAGGAAATGATCCTTTGGAGGACTCTGCTAGTCGACTGATAGTCCCAGGAAATATCCACAGCCTCATAAAAATGTAGGTCTGAACCTTTTTTCGTCATTTTTGGTTATAATAGTTCATCATTCGAATTTCTCAGGAGGCCAGCCGAAGATTAAAACTACAATTATAGTTTACTGTCAACGTTTCGGGGGAGGCTGTTCAGCACAATTCGTAACTTTCAAATCAAGACTGACATCCTAAATATCTGATGATGTACCACTTTTTCAATTCTAATGCATCGATTTTATGTATTTATAATTTTAATTTTGTAAGCATATATTTCAAAGGATACGCAATAATGAAGGGATATGGATTGATTGCACATGAGACAGTCTCTACACATACATGGTAAAACAAAGCAATGAAAGCAAAGGATGTACTCTTTTCGAAGGTTGGAGATATAGTATTTGACGATCAATTTTGACCAATCAGATGAGATATTACATTAGAATTAAAAAACAGAGTTTGCCTACGTACTTTCTACTTTTATCGGTACACTGCATCATCTCCTCTTTATTTTGATTTCTCACAAAGCTGTGTTTCATCTTATCCTGAGGAGACATAAAATATTTTAAATATTTCATTTTCTGAAATGTTGGTTAGTTGTTTGAAATATTTTTGTACATTTATTAAGGTAGAGATTCAGAATCTGTAAAATAATTTTGCAAAGAATTAAGAGAAAACTATAAAATGACTCTGTCTGCTTGTTTTTTAATTATGTGTATATATTATTTTTTGTTGTACCTTTATCGCAGTTCGACAAGAATTTTAACTCGTTTGTTTGTTTATATAAAATGACTTGATTCTGCTAAAGAGTTATTAAAAATGATGATATTAATAAATAAAAATTGAAGTTAAAAACATGTTTTCTAAATCAAATGTATGTGTGTATACCAAATATGTTCTTTGCTTTGTGTTCATCTTACATATTGCTACTGTATGTACTGTATGTGAATAAGAAAACCTTCAATCAATGCATTTTTGCATGTCTAGAACTTTGTATTTGTTCATTTATCTACGTATTGAATATGAGCAAAAATATCTTGACAATTATATTTGCAATTATATTCAGGGGGAGATAGAATTGAACTCGTCTCGACCATAAATGATCAACAACTGTCAGTTGGAAATTGATTTTCCATATATTAATAATAATGTTTTCTTCTCAAAATCAGTATTGATATGCGTGCCTCAGAAAACAAAAAATAAGTCAACGTCGAAAACAAAATTAGGACAACGACAACTACATAAACCGACATTATTGAAATTTGCAATATGTTAATTTTACAAAATTTTGTTTTAAACTAGGGAGTATCTCCCTGACGCATAGCTCTGTCATTAGCTGAATTTTGGCTTTCTATTAAGATCAGTTTGGTTATTGTTCTCTATCAGTTTTTACACGTTTTTCGGCTAAAGGCCTCCGAAATATTTTGATTTTATCTGCACTGATGAGACATAAGTTGTCGAAACGCGCATATGCAGAAAATAAATTAACAGTAACTTCGGCATTGTTTTATTTACATCGGAAAAAGATTTTGATATAAAAAAGGTAGTGTAGATATGTATTGCTTCATATCTATTGCAATGAAAATGTAGTGAAATGCATCATCCACTTGTGTGTGTGTGTGTGTGTGTGTGTGTGTAAATGATGGTTATAACAAAATTACTGAACATAATCGTCAAGAGCCTTAATCCAAGTGGCAAAAAAAACAAAGAAAGTACAAAACCATCAGACCAAAGTGCCAGGTGTACTGACTAAAGAAATCGGTTGTATGGAGCGTCAAATCTTCCTTCAATTGTGGGATTGACCGGTAGATTTTCACCAGCGATTCCTAATGTAAAGTAGTAGACAATGCAATAGAAATGTTCATCTAAGTACATAGTAAATAATGAATCTTTAATCGCAGCTCGGACCGAATTACTTATACGTTCGTTCATTTTTGATTGGAAAGGTATGTGCTACATAAATTTTCCTGGCAGTGATATGTTCTTGCAAAAGGATAAAAAAATGGATCCTAGCGTAACAGTTGTTATTGCTTTGAATTGTATGTATAGCCAACGTATAAAAGATCGAATTACATTATGATAAGTTCAGTTTCAAATAAATAAAATATAATTGGATGGCAAATATGAAATTGAATTTTCGCCAGTTTTGGTCTTACCTTGATGTCTGTTAATAAGCATTTCATAGGCAAAAAGACATTTTTCGAAAGTGTTAGTTGTTATCGCCATGATATATTTTCACCCCTTATAGTTTCTATGTAAAATAAGCAAGAAGTATACGCTTTTGTATTACATTCTATGTACAATGTTTTTAAAATGGGAAAGGGTTTGATCATAACATGATTCTGTTCCTCTTTGGCACATAATACTAGTATTAGTCTCCGAGGGCATTCACCCACCCAGTAGCCAGTACTTTGGTGCTGGCCCGGAAAACGATTTTATTTGGAAACTTTCAATATCTAAATTTAACAAAAAATGTTCAAAACTAAGGAGTATCTCCCTGTTGTATAGCTCTGCCCTTAGTTGATTTTTGCTTTTCTATTTAAATCTTATTGGTAATTTGTCCTCTATCAGTCTTTACACATATGTCGGTATATTGATTTCCAATATTTTGATTCTATCTGCACTGAAGAGACATAAGTTGTCGAAATATGGAGAATCCAAATTAACAGCAACTTCGGTATTATGTTATTTATTTAGAATGATAGGGGGATTTTAATGATTAATAATCCAATACTTCACCTGTAGTACATTCTATGTAATTTATTTCTGGAATATGCAATGGAAAAATAAGAAAAAAACTGGTGATTTTTCTTGAACATCAACAAGAAAAGTAAATTAATTTCATTGATGTGCCACGAGATTTTTTAAGTAAACATGGAACTGTACTAAATACATCGTTAAACAAAACTTCTGAAATTAATATAATTTAAACTTTTTTTTAACTTGCCGAAGATCCTTTATATTACGAATTATTATTGAGCTTTGTTTATGAATATTTTCCAAATCATTGATCATTAAATACCCTCTGTACAAAATGACCCTGATTAAAACCGGGAACTCCTCGAAAATTTTTTGAAACAATGGACGATGCTGCTTGACTTATACAATATTCAAGCGGTTGGTTTCGCCAAATCTGTTAGTTTAATAGACCGTAATGAATTACCTGTTAAGTAACAAAATACCGAAGTAACTGTTAATTTATTTTTTGCATATGCGCATTTCGACAACTTACGTCTCAGATCAAACCAAAAAATTCGAAAGTCCATTACCGAAAAACGTGTAAATGCTGATAGAGAACAAATAACCAAAATGATCTAAATAGAAAAGCCAAAATTCAGCTGAGGACAGAGCTATGCATGAGGGAGATACTAATTTGTTTCAAAAAAATTATAAAATTTAGATATTGCAAGTTTCAGTATTTCGGTTTTCGGGTCAGCACCGAAGCACTGACTACTGGGTTGGTGAATACTCTCGAGAAGTAAGTATGATCACAAACTATTTTTTTAAACAAAAATCAAAGTTACGTTCATTTCTCGCCGTCGACTACAGAGAGTTGTTGCTCTATGCTCGAAAATGCTGGTGTTCAATGTAATACCGACAAAGTGTTTACCATGTAGAGAGTTAAATAAAACTTATATTTTCAACTCGAAAGCAAATTTGTATCATCTGCAGCAACAACATTTTTTGCCAATTTTCTTTACTGTATAAAAAGATACAAACACGTTTGATTCGTATATATAATCGATTTAGCATGTAACAATTCGTTAAACATAGATTTTTTTTATGGTTGTTTTATTTTACATCAAAATTATATAACTTTAAAGCGATATTTTAAGTAGGCATGATAAGGTTCGATAAGATTGTTGATTAAAATATGCTGTAATTTTTGCTTCCTACAATTAAATAAACAGAGAAAGCAATATAAATGTGTTTGATTGCGAGAGAAATAAATAACTGAAATGCACTCAAATGATATATAGAGGCGAAATTGAAATGAAGCGACTCGATGCAAAGAATTAGATTTAAAACCTTGCAAGAAATAATTTTAGAGCATTTAACGTCAATATATATATGTTTGAAATCATTGAAGTTAACCCTCATTTCTTTTTCTATTAACATATCAATTGATCTAACTCAGCGTGAAAAGAGACAAACAAATAAAAAAATGAATGGAAAATTAGAAAAAAAGTGAACATAGATTAATTGTTTTATATGTAGGGCGGTCCGGGTCCTTCACATATTAGACAATATATTTTTCTCTCTCATCCTCTTTGTCTTAAAATGTTTTTTTTTTTATTTGTTTGTGATTTTTGTGATGTTGTTGCAATTTCAATCGTGAATAAGAAGACTTCAACGAGTCTGGAGATTTAATGGAACTATAATACCTCTCTTCTCAGACCTTTCCAACTTTGCGAATTTTTGGCATTATTTGATATTTAAGATGTTATTGCTACCACCTGTTTATAGTACCCATATCCCACTATTATAATGTCATGTCTTCTTGCAATCGAATTGCTGAGCGCCATTTGATTGTGTTAATGTTGTATGTGTCCACTAGCTTAGGACACTCGTGCTTTTGTCTAGCAACATATGACAATTATTGTAAGAGCGCTCCGCCGGTAAATTTTATGCTTCAAGACAAACCCGCATCCATTTGCTGAATAAGACATAGCGGCAGCATTGTTAAACAATAAGCAACGAATTCCGCTCAAACCGGTAATAGAGATCGTCTTGAACTTACTATGAGGTATGATCAAAGCTAATTATTCAAGGCCTCATGGTGACATCAAGACGAAGAATAACAATAAAAGAGTTGATCAATTACTTGGTTCTAACATGTACTTGTAGAGGCTTCTTTGAAGACACACGCAGTATGGAACATGTCAATTCTGGCAGTAAACTCAATTAAGCTGGATAGGGAAAGATCTGTTGTCATTTCCCATAGATCGTGATTTGGACCGTTGAACGTCTATAGTGATGATTTAGTTATGGATAACTTGCCCTTGTTTAAGTGACCTTTTGTGAAAAAAACGAGTTCTTTTAAAGAAGTATCTGGATCGCCCACAGGCTCTTGAACAGCGAATGAGTCAGTAGATGTAAACTGCATATACTGGCGCTGTCGGAATGTTGCTATAAAGAGAAAATTAATTGACTATTGGAAAAAATGGAGTCATTGCGTCTAATTTGTAGTGTACCTCTTTTGTCAATTTCAATATAAAGGCCAATGATTGAGGCCGAATTGAAAGTGTCTGTAGCTTCCTTAATTGCATGCTATTTTGAAAAGATAAGATGAAGAAAATCACCAAAGCGAGGGGTTTTTCGTCACAAAATATGATATATTTAACAGAAGCTAAAATTAAAGGATTTTGCTACTTAATTCTTCATTTTGAAGTTTCCCTTCGATGGGTTCAGCTCCATATAAGTGGAGGAACAGATCGGTAAAAGGAGATACCACAGTATGTTTCCATTAAAATTCCGATAGTCTGATCGATAAGAAAATCTAACATCTAATCACTTCTTTCTGTGTAACATTCTTCTCGGATAAAGAGTCCTATTTCACAAACTGTGTTTTTTTACCTTTAACACTGTATTTGCATCTTTGGTCACCGTTCTATTCGGGTCAAGAGTCGAATTCCAAGGGCAAAAAGGTAATGTTGATGTGATTGTCAACCGCAATGCTCCTGACTTCGAACGGGCATTTAAAGAAAAGTAGGCTTAATCGGTTTTATGCCGCGAAAACCCCCCTTTCATTGCGACAGTTTCCTGTTGGAACTCAACTGCAATTGTTATTGAAAGGTCGTAGACAGTGAACAGAAATATTCATTACGGTACTAAGTTAAAAGAACCCTAAATCATAGTTTGCACCGTAACTTCAACCATGAGGTCATGACACAGTTGTTTAGTATTTAAGCTTAATGCGTTCCGAGTTTTGAAATTAAATAACCATTTTTATTCATTTGATATTATTGAAATAGAATTGCACAGAACGTCATGTGGGAATATGATTTGCAACACAGGTAATCATCTGAAAACTGTCAATGGCAATTCCTTCAATACAGACTGAAGTTACCTATATGATTACAGTTCAATCATGTTCAACCATTACTAGAACTTAGATGAATCATGGAAATATGTCAATTAGTAAATCTCTGGTATTGTTATGCACGTAGACCATATAAAGAGAGCCACTGAGATTCAGTACTATATATAATTTTAAATGTTACAGTACTTGTATTTATTTGTTTGTCTCCGGATTTTATGATTTTTTTTAGAATGTAAACAAATATTATGACTCAAGTAAAGTATAAGCAAAAAGTAGTTCAGAATGAAAAGTGAATTAGTACACTCAATATAAGATCATCATACGCTGTAATTTTAAATTATAAACCTAAACATAATCTTAACAATGAACCTAACACTAATCTTAACCCTTATCCTAACCTTAACTCTAACCGTAATCCTAACCTTACCCTAACCCTAACCCTAACCATAGCCTTAAACACAACCTGACTGAATAATTATATGATCGGTTGAACAGATGAGATATTGACACTAACCCTAATCCTAACTTTAACCCTAACCCTAACCTTAGCCTAAACCCTAACCTGACTGTTTTGAATGGTTGACCATAACCCTAGTTTTTTTTCAATTTTGGTAGTGAAGTTGACAGGTCGACGGGTCGATGGGTCACCAGTTTGCTATTTCAAGCTATACGAGTGGTATTTTAGTTGACCGGTTGACGGGTCGACAGGTCATAAGATTGTCATTTTATGCTTCACGATTGGTATTAAAGTGGACAGGTTGACGGGTCGACAGGTCGACGGGTCGACAGGTCATCAAGATGTGTTTTATGCTTTACAATTGGTATTCAAGTGGACAGGTTGACGAGTCGACAGGCCGTCGGGTCGACAGGTCATCATGTTGTTTTTTATGTTTTACAATTGGTATTCAAGTGGACAGGTCGACGGGTTGACAGGTCGACAAGTCGACAGGTCGACGGGTCATAATGTTTTCTTTTTATGGTTTACGATTGGTAGTGATGTTTTGAACCAGATTCATAGATCAATACATAATTATAATAATGTATCTCATTAAATGATCCTTTTGACCCGTCAACTTGTCAACCTAACAACCCGTCGACTTGTCAATCAGTCGACCCGTCGACCTGTCAACCTGTCGACCTGTCGACCCGCCAACCTGTCGACCCGTCGACCTGTCAACCCGTCGACCGGTCGATTCGTCAACCTGTCGACCCTTCGACCTGTCAACCCGTCGACGGGTCAACCTGTCAACCTTTAATCTTTATTTTATTTTAATAATTGACCAAATTACTCAACTTTATTCTGCTTCATTAACCATGGAACTATTTTTTTCTTAAACTATACTTGGCCCAATATTATTGCTAATTGAGAATGCCGTGTTTATTAATTTTTTATCGATCATTCGTGAAGAAGAAAAATTCTAAACTGCATAAAAATAGACTACCTATTATAGATCGATATTTCTGTTTGTGCCCTTTTCGTCTGGCAATACATATTATCTATTCTTATTTTGCATAGACACTTTAAATAACTATATATTTCCCAAGTTTCTATTGGAAACATGACCAAATTCCAATGTTACTGGTAAAGCAAATAATTAAAATGCCGTTGTCATTTGAACACCTGACACTTTATTTGATATGAGAAAAATAATCCTAAAAAGTTACAACTAAAATTACTATGTAGATTAGAAAATCTATGTTATTATTAGAAATGCATTGTGGAATTAATCGACCATGATGAATATCAATAAAAATGTCACTCGTATCCATTAATGCAATGATTTACTTGATGGGGAACAAGTTCCGTAACCCATGTAATCATTCTGCGTTGTTCCGTGACATTATCTATAACCAGAGTTATATGTCGTTCCGACAATTGATGATACAGTAGGGTACACACATAACCCCTCAACAATTTAGTTTGAACAAGTCGTAAAAGCCCCTCTAAGTTAACTTTATGAAGTTAACTTAGTCCAGTCATAGAGCAGTAATAAAAAACTACTCTAAGTTTCTACGGCTCTGATTGCGCTGATATTTTGTGGTCGTAGAACCCTTATTACTTTGTCCTCGTCTGGTCATAGAGTCCTGACCACTTTAACCTGTCATATAACATGTATAATCCTGACTCTTCTGATCTGTGATAGAAACTTGACTGCTTTTATGTTATTAAATGTAGAGTGTTTAAAGTTCTTGTATTGTTTTACTTTTACCGGCTTTGAATGGCATTTTTCCCGACTTACTTCTTGATCAATTAATTTTATATTCTTTGACAGAACAGTCAGGATTCTATGAAAGGTTTCTATGACTGGTCCAAGTTAACTTCAGGTTAATTAAGTATGTTCTCATCACTGCTCCCCTAGGTAACTCGGACGAGAGGTTATGTCTTCATCCTATTGCACTTAATATACACTATAAAGTTACACTATAAAGAGGGAAAGCTTACGATTTAACCTTTACATTTCTGTCCTTTTCGGGAAAATTTAACTTACGTTTTTATTTTTGTATTTTCATTTTAGATGAATCAGACAAACGAGACAGACCGAAGGCAAAATGAATTCGAGGAGCGCTTCTGGAATACGTTATGTCCACTAGAAAGGTTATTAGAGACAAGTATTAAAAAAAGTCATCAGGAGAAAAATGTCATTTTTTAATAATGATAAATAATTTATTGTTATAATACTAAATACACAATATACATGCTTTGACAAAAAGATTCCTCGGCTTAAAAATGCAAGAAAATAAACTAATTAAGCAAAACTTTTACGAAGGCCTTAGTAATGGGGTCATTCCACAAAATAAGTTAAGTATCATAAATTGGTGTCATATTTAAACAGAAACATAAGAAACTTTCTCAGTCCTTACAATGGAATATTTCAGTTTGAAACAGATACAGAAAGAAGTGTAATTTCCAAAACCAGAACAAAAAAAAACAATGACTCAAAATAGAACATGACTTTAAAATTGAATTATTCAAATGATATACCAATATGATCCTCAATTATCTTCTTTGGACATGTAATTATTATAAATAAGTGAATACCGTAGTCACTGTGAATTTATATTCTGCACATGCACATTTCGACAACTTATGTCTCTTCAGTGCAAATAAAATCTAAATGTTTGGAAGACCATAAACCCAAAGATGTTCAAAAACTGATAGAGAACAAATAACCGATATGATCTAAATGTAAAGCCAAAATCAGCTAAGGACAGAGCTTTGCATGAGGCAGATACTCCTTAGTTTTCAACAAAATTTACAAAAATCTAGATATTGCAAGGTTCCAAATAGAATCGGCTTTCGGGTCAACACCAAAGTACTGACTAACCGGCTGGTGAATACCCTCGGGGGCTTACAGTCCACCAGCAGAGGCATCAAACCAGTGGTATCTTTGAAAAAAGGACGAAAACAGCAATATCTAAAAATAAAGGACACAAAAACAAATTTGTAGTCGAGATTACATCCACATAACTTAAAACGAAGAAAAGGGGTGGTTCTGGGGACTAAGCAAAATCCATCAGAATTTTTCAATAATTTGCTGAATTAAACTTCAAAAATTGGACTTCCAAAAAATAAAATAAAAATTGGGGGTCACGGACGATATAAGCTCACAATCTTTCACCGAAAATATGAATTTTTTAGTTGAAATGTTATGGAAAATTGCCATTTTTTTAAATATTATTCAAGTTAAATCCATGAGAATTTTAATTAATTTTATATATTGCTAGCCCTTGTATTGATCTTTCCAAAAACAAAAAGAAAAATGGGGGTCACGGACCTTATTACGAAATTATTTCACAAAGTCAAAATTTTCGTAGTGATTTCTTTATAAAATATTTTTTGAAATTACCTCCCTTGTTTAAATTTTCATTTCAAAGAATTTTACAGTGCAATTACTATTCTGAATTTTTCTTCAAAAATGAATGGTAAACTAAGAGAAATAGTCCCATTGTTTGTGTTTTAAGCCAAATATTGTACAGATTTGTCCAAATTTTAAAATGTTTGTATATTTTTTTAATAGAAATTACCTATCAAAGCATGAAATATGAAAACAAAATGGCGGAATACCACCGATTAACTTTAACGCATTTACACATAACAAGTGTGGATCGTATTGCAATGAAATACAGAAGTCCTCTACCGGTTGAATAATTCTTTGTTATATCAGCAAAAATACATGTAGTTAAAAAAAATCAATGGTCCCAACCCATACTCATACTTGATCTGTAACCCAAAGTGATTGACTAACAATGCAAATATCAGCTTAATATCTGAAACGGCTTCGAAAAAAAATGTCCGGAAAACCTTTAGATTACCAAATATTCTAAGTCCAATTCCCATAACTCCGTCAAATATCAATGGAATTGAACCAAACTGGAACTTCATCTGTAACTCATAGTGGTAGACTCACATAGCAAATATTAGCTTCATATCTGGAACGGTTTAGAAATGAAGTCTAGAAAACCTATATTTTACCAAAATTTTCTAAGTCAAAGGCCCATAACTTCGTCCAAAATCAATGGACCGGAACCAAACTCAAACTTGATCTGTAACTCATAGTGGTATACTTATGTACCAAAGATGAATTAAATATCTCTTACAGTATGGGAAAAAAATCCGGAAAACTGAATGTGACAGACTGACGGACGGACGGACTGACTGACTGACCGACTGACTGACTGTCTTCTATTGCTGCCAATGTATTTATATAAGGATAACAAATATTAGCGTCGTGTTATTTCCGCGATAATTTCACGCTCGCGAAGTTTGTTTAAATAGATGGCCTCGAAAAAATAAGTTGGTTTACAGTATTTGAAAATACAAGAGCAGATTCCAAAGCTATGGTTTACAGTAATATTAGCACTTTACAGTCACATCGTTGCTACACAAATGACTTAAATCTTACTCGGGTTTCAATTTCGTCTTTATTTCAAGACACTAGAGGAAGAATAAACGATTTGTATATTACATAATATCGAAAAATTCGCCTTTGGAACTAAATATTGTGACAAAAGATACCATTTATTAATAAAATATTTTGTACATTTTAATCTCCACATAACATACTTTCTTCAACTTAAGATTCTAACTACTAGTATAGCATAGTATTTGAACTGTGGTTGACGTTTCATGCAAGATTATATGTTTTTATAATTATGGGATTATCAGTAAACAATCAAATATTAAGATAACATCCGTTACTCTCTGTTCTGAATTAATATTTGTTTGAGAAATTAGATTGAAATATCTGTTTTTGGTAAATGCTAAGATGATTTTTTTATTTTACATACTCACAGAAAAGAAGTTAAACCTTTATTTAGTCAAAAACTCTCACTGTAAATTTGAAATTGAAAAACAACTTCTGGTATTATAATTTATAATTCATAATGAGCCAGAAAGATGTGTGCAGGAGAATTCTTTGAAGTTTCTAAAACCTTTTTATCTTTAATTGTTTATTTTTTTGTTTTAGATTTGGCAGTTGCACTCTATCATGATATTCCTAAAATGGTGCAGTGTCATTACATTTGGACTGCCGGAGAGACTATGTGCATCTGTTTCCAAGTATCAAAAGAATTTCCGTTGTATGCTTTAACATATCTTCTTGTATCTCTAAGCATAGACAGACTATTTGCAATCAAATCATCATTATCTTGTACTAGAAGACAGAGACGATACAAATATGCCATGCTGTTTATACCTTGGGCATTAAGCTTTGTTTTTAGTCAGCCATATTTGAAAAGTCATATTAAAGAAAGTTGCGGGAATTTCGAAAATATAATTAAAGTTTGGTGTGTAGCTAACATGGGAGGTTTTTACGGCGAGGTGAGAGTATTGCATGGAATAACAATGAAAAGGCCTACATTCTTCGTATTTATGAAAAGTAATGAAGATTGTAGGTTTTTTTTTCAAAAATCACTAACTATATTGTCTGTACACTTGTTCAGCAAGCAAAAACAAACAAAAAAAAACAAACATATAACAAACAAAAAAAACAGGAAGAATATAAAAAAAACAATAAAAAGAAAGAAAAAAAAAACAAATACAAAAACAAATAAAATCCAGTACGTCAATTTTTCGAAGAACAATTGATAGGTCTTTCCCGGATGTTGCGTCATAATGTTCTTGTTTTGTGTTTAAACCAACATTCAAAGCTTGATATGTACATTACTTGATTCTTTAAAGTGACGTAAACATTTTGGCTGTGACCTTGACCTTTGACATTGATCTAATTTTGACGGTCTTGACTCTCAGAACATCTTTTGTATGAAAATCAGTTTGTATCTTCAATTGTATTTAAGCTATAAGCGAAAAACCCAAATTCGGACATCAAAAATCAGTTTTTGGTCAATAGGCCAAAAACAGTAGGTCTAATATATTTTGGATCCAATGTAACAAATGTAGACATAAACAAGACACACATTTACTCTACTACATTTTATCTGTTCTGGTTTTTGAGTTAATCCAAGAAAAAGGTCTGAGGTCAAAGTCTAATGTGACAAATGAACTTTGACCTTGGTATTTTTAAATGCAACAGATATAACTTAGTTGAATGCAAAAGGTTTCAGGTTTCTATCTCTCACCTTTTTCGAGATAAACAAACTTAAAGATGTGACCAAACTTTTAAGGGGCATTACTCGGTTTCGGTCCAAATGTTACGAAGGTCTGTCATGAAATAACAAACATGTTTGTCATTACACTTTTTCAGCTATCTCTTATGGTTTCTGAGTTTATCCCATAACAAGTTTTTTCGTACTTTATGCGAAAATTCGTGAACGAATGAATATTTTCAGCCGATGCCTAATCCTTATAAACAAGATATGGTCTAGACTATTGTGTTAAAATCTCAAAATCATTTTCCAGTCAATTAAGGTAAGTGAGAACCGAACCGTCAATCCAAAAGCGAACAATCCAAGGACAATGGCAACACCAGAAACAAAAAAGGGAAAAAACAGAGACACAACATGGGTACGGCACAGAAAAGAAAAATGAAGACACACACACACAAAGATGAACAACACGGACCCAATAAAAAACCATGGGTGAGATCAGGTGCACCGGTAGAGTTAGAATCTCCTGCTTCTTATAAGACACCCGCCGTGTTGAACATGTCAAATCCGGTAGTAAAGTAAATCCGGTAGGGGAAACAACAATTAAGCTTTAAAGGGTAAGATCTGTTATCATCTGGGAAACAGATATCCCATAGTGGTCCACAAAATGGTGATGGAGGGATGACTTCAAGTTTTGGGTAACATACCCTTGTTGAAGTAGCCTATTTGTGAGCAACATCAATATTATGGGAATGAGGCAGAATAGAAAAAAGAATGAGAATAATAAATAGTATGTCAATTGTTCAAAGAACAATTGGTCTG
The DNA here is from genome assembly GCA_002080025.1 of Modiolus philippinarum. NCBI lineage: Eukaryota > Metazoa > Mollusca > Bivalvia > Mytilida > Modiolidae > Modiolus > Modiolus philippinarum. Next base: position 57,174 of record MJUU01028402.1, read on the forward strand.
TCTTTCCCGGAAGATTCATCATAATGTTCTTATTCCCAATTCATTGATAGAGCCAACATTTTAAGTTAAATTTGTGCATTTATTGATACATTAACGTACAATAACATATTTAATGTGACCAGAAAGACATGACCTTAACCTCATTTTGAAGATCATGTCTTTCTGAACATTTTTTGTTTGAACATCTCTTTGTTTCTTCTATAAGCAACAAACCAGAATCGGACAGCATAAATCGGTTTTTGGCCAGAGGCTCAAATCGGTTTGTCAAATTATTTTCGACCCAATGTAAAAAATGAAGATCTTGACAAGACACACATTTTCTCCATTACATTTGGTAAGCTATCTATTACTGTTTCTGAGTTTTTCCGTCGGGGGTCAAAGTTCAAAATGGCCAATGACCTTTGATTTGGGAATTATTAGATGTAACACATATCACTTCAGTTGAATGGAAAAGGTTCCAGATTTCTATCTTTTACCATTTTCGAGAAAAACATACTTGAAAATGTGACCAAATTTTCAAGGGCATAACTCACGAACGGTTCACCGTAGAGTTTTGGTCATTTTTGTCTTTACACTTTACCAACTATCTCTTATTTTTTCTGAGTTTTTCCCATAACAGGGTTTAGGGGAGATAATTCTGTAACGAAAAAAGATTTTGGACCGATGCTTTAATCTTATCTATTGGGACTGATATACATTATTGTCCCAAAGTATCATAAGGATATGTACAGCCATTTTTCCTAGAATGGGGCAGAAAAAAAGAATAATAATCATTAAAATCCACTGGAAAGGGGAAAGACTTTAATAATAATAATAATAATCAGAAGAAGAAATACAAAAAGGTATTTCCGTTTGAAGCGGGAAAGGCCTTAATAATAATAATAATCAGAACAAATACAGAAAGGTCTTTCCCTTTGATAGGGGAAAACCTTAACCTTAATAAACAAATAGTTTATTAAGGTTTATCAGTTAGTTTATCTGTTTTTAAACATCTTTGAGTGTATGGTCTTCCAAAAAGTTTGATTTTGTCTGCACTGAAGAGACATAAGTTGTCGAAATGCGCATATGCAGAAAGTAAATTCACAGTAACTTCGGTATTAAGTTATAGAAAACAATACAGAACAAAAAAAAACATGATTACATAATGTTAAAATGTATATTTTGATAAAATTAAAAGGTCATTAGACACGTTATTCAAACAGTCATTTGAGGAGGGTCCTGCGTTTGTCTTTATGTTGTAATTGTCCACTAGATTAAGACACTAGTGCTTTTGTCGGGCAATGCATGACAGTGATTGTAAGACCACTTTGCAAAGTTTGTTGACAATCTAGCATCCATGACCAGAAAACAGATGGGTGTAGCGTTGTTCGACAATTTACAAAAAAATCCACTCATACCGGTGCTAGGTACAGCCTTGTACTTTCTATGAGGTAACTAAATACCGAAGTTACTGTGAATTTTGATTCTGCATATGCGCATTTCGATGCAGAGCTCATTGTTGAAGGCCCTATGGTGACTTTAAGATAAAGAACAACAATAAAAGCGTTGTTCCTTGGCTTGTTTTAACCATGTATTTGTAGAAACTTTGTTTTATGTGAATTTACTCCATATCGTTTCCTTCATCATTTGAGATAGCTTTTTATAAAAGACAAACTTTAACAAATTCTGCATTTCATTATTCAATGTTTTTCCTCTTTTGGATTTAACAATGACAATGAATCTAAACATTTTGTCTAAATGACAGAGTAGATAAAGACTTCCAAAAACATTTATTCAGAGCAATAACAATGTCATCTTTAAACACATCATAATTTTCAGTAGTTTTAACGTTGTTAATTGGCTTATTTCAACGACACGGTGCTTGCACATCAATTTACGAATTATAAAACTTGAAATGAATTTATCTTCCGAAACGATGATTTTGGTAATCGTTGCTTCTTCAAACCAATCAATGAAAAGTTAGATATTTTTGGTATACTATATCTGTGTATATCGTGAACAAAAACATAAAAATACAATGAACACAGAATTGAATGTTTTATAATTTAATTAAATAAGCGATATACGTTTCACTGGCATTTGTTGAAGAAGTGAAAGGTGTAGGACAATTAAAAACCGTTACCTTTTATGTATGCATTACTTTTCACGAAAAAAATATTAAGTCCAAAGCAAAAATAATAATCAATTACGAAACTACTTTTACTTTTACAGGTCATGATGAGTTTAAAAACAATGCTGTTAGTAGTTATTCCTGTAGTATTTTTAATCTTATTATACGGATACATATTTTTCCTACTAAGGCATAGATCATCAACTGATAATAGCACAGACTTTAGATTCGTATAAAAAATAAAAAACAGATGATTATAGAATGATGTTATGGAATATATTTCTATTTCTACAACGAAAACTAAGTTGATTATGAAATATCTCACATCTAGTTACACAAATTTCAAATGTTGAAAAACTCGGCAAGCCTAGAATTCAAACATCTGCAAAATTTATTAAACTCGATGTGAGATATTTCACAATCAACTTAGTTTTCGTTGTAGAAACTATATTTCTCTAATGTCTAGCAAAAAAACCCTGTTGAACAAGATTTTAATGAACGACAACTAAAATGGGGGAAGAATGAACGACAACTAAAATGTGGAAAGATTTGATTTCAGTAATTGATTGGTCAATGATGTAAATGGTTCGTGCTAATTTCTGAAATAGTGCAACATAATGTTGATGAAATTAGCACATCAATCGAAAATGATTTTTTCTTATTTTATTATTATTATTATTATTATTAGTATTAGTATTTAATCTTTAATTAATATTGCATATCTTCTAAAATATTTTATTAAGATTTCTTTCAACGAATGGCACAAGGTAACTCATAGCAACGATGGCAGTAACAAACCGGCAGTATATTTTTAGAATGGAAACAATGGAGATCACTTTCCTTCAAATAAATTAAGTTGAAATTAAGGGGAAAATATCTAACATTCTTTTTTCCATTATTACGACAAATCTCGATAGATAAATTTTCACAATTTAAAGTTCTTATTTAACCTCCGACTTTCACAATTTAAATTTCTCCGTTAACCTCGGACTTTAAATTTGAAAATTGGGCTATCTCGCTATAAACGTAATAAACTGGAAACAATAATAGACATTATATTTATTTTATAAAAAATAACTTAATACCGAAGTTACTATGCATATGGACATTTCGACAACTTATGTCTCTTCAGTTCAGATAAAATCTGAATGTTTGGAAGACCATGAACTCAAAGGATGTTAAAATCTAAGAGGGAACAAATAACCAATCTAAATGTAAAGCCAACATCTGCCAAAGACAAAGCTTTGCATGAGGGAATACTCACTGATTTATTATTTAAATTGATTTATATTTTACATTTTTTACTAAGATTTCTTTCAATGAATGGCATAAGGTAACTCATAGCAACGATGGCAGTAAAAAAAAATGACAGAATGTTTTTAGAATGGAGACAATGGAGATCACTTTTCTTCAAATAAATTAAGTTGAAATTAGAGAAAAAATATCTAACGTTCTTTTCTTCCGTTATTACGACAAATCTCGGTAGTTTAATTTTCACAATTTAAAGTTCTCGGTTAACCTCAGACTTTCACAATTTGAAGTTCTCGGTTAACCTCGGACTTTCAAAATTTAAAGTTCTCGATTAACCTCGGACTTTAAATTTAAAAATTGAGCTATCTCGCTATTAACATAAAAAACTTGAAACAATAATAGACATTGTATTTATTTTATAAGAAATAATTTAATACCGAAGTTACTGTGCATATGGACAATTCCACAACTTATGTCTCTTCAGTACAGATAAAATCTGAATGTTTGGAAGACCATAGACACAAAGGATGTTAAAAACTGATAGGGGACCGAACAACCAATAAAATCTAAATGTAAAGCCAAAATTTGCTAAGGATACAGCTTTGCATGAGACACTCTTGAGTTTTCAACAAAAGGTTCCAAATAGAATCGGCTTTTGGGTCAGCACCGAAGCACTGACTTCGGGGCTGGTGAATATCCTCTGGGACTAATAGTCCACCAGCAGAGGCATCGACCCAGTGGTAACAAATAACTAAATACCGAAGCTACAGTGAATTTATTTTCTGCATCTGCGCATTTAGACAACTTACAGCGATGGAAACGTTCAACATTCCAAAATTAGCGCTCATCGTGTGAATCGTGTGCGTTCATCGTGTAGACCGTTTGCGTTCATCTTGTAAATCGTGTTCGCTCATCGTGTATCGCGTAACATTTAACGTTCATTGCATGTATCGTGTAACGTGCGTTTATTCGTTTCATTTAAAGTCCACATTTTATGGGTTTTCCAGTTTTCTGCACAAAATGGTTGTTTTATTTAATTTTTGTTTTTCAACTGCCGTTTTTACAAGAAGAAAATAAAAACATTATAAGATTAAGTATCACTGACGATTTTTTGTCACAAAAATATTGTTTAGGAACGCATACCATTGTTTAATCAACATAAAATATTGAATTATAATAATGCAGGCTATTCAATATAGTAGAACAATGGAAGCCTAATCAGTTGAAGCTTATATATATATATATATATACGGTTAAATGATAGGGAGTTTCAGTATTATATTGCGGACACTGGTACAATATAAAATAAAGAAAAAATGCACTTTCTTTTATATTTATAGTTAAATCATAGGAAAAAGAAAAAAAAGAAGGGAAACGGGAAATGTGTCAAAGAGACAACGACCCAAAGGGGAGTAATAACAACTCAAAACCACCATAAGATCTTCAATGAACGGTGAGAAAACCCCACACCCAACGGCAGGTCGGAGTCGGCCCCTGTACAAAGAGCAATCAAGTCCAGCAAAATAAACATCATCCTAGACTCCTATAGACATAAAGTAAACTAACTAGAAAAAGGACAAGACACACAAAGGCTTAATAAATTCCTGACTAAGGACTGGCGCAAACCTGCTGCGGCGGAGTTAAACTAGTTTTATTGGATCCAAACCTTCCCCCTACAGCCAATGTGATAAATCGAAATACAATCGTAACAACAGTAAAATTCAGTTGGCAACAGTACTGAGGCAATTGTGAAAAATGAAACTGAAAGAACTAAATATACGGACAAAAACATGAAATCACAAAAGACTACTAACAGTTAACTGACATGCCAGCTCCAGACCCATCACCAACTGACAAAGTAAGTTATGTACCCTCAGTATACAGCTACCACCAAGATCCCTTCCTGTGAAGAGTTTAGAATAATGATTTCATGTATATACCGGAATACATAACCCGTGTCCATGCAATACAGATATTAGAAATTTAGAATGTGTTTAGTTAAATTGCAAATACCCTATCAAAAAATCAATGTTAATACCAAAGAAGGCCATACGTAATGACTTGACGACAATACCGTAATTATAACACTTATGAATTAGACGATTTAAAGGTTTTATAAGTTTGTTAGGCGAGTTTAAATATTTTTTACTCTAATGTAAAACATTACCGTAAAATAAGTGATGTGAAATACCGGCCTTGATTAGATGTTTACAGGTTGCATTGTATTTATGAACTAAGTCTTTATATCGATGATAAAATTTAGTAAAGGTTTTAACTAGTTTGTGATAACGAAAACCCTAATGTAATAGTTTTTTCAGTTATGAACAGATTCCGTTCATTAAAATCGCGAACGTTATTATATACTCGAGCAAATCGAACAAGTTGAGATATGTAAACACCATATGATGGCACTAATGGAACATTGCCATCCAGAAATGGATAATTAACTATGGGAAAAGAAAAATCATCCCTTTTATCATAAATTTTAGTATCTAATTTACCATTCGTTATATCAAAATTGATGTCTAAGAACGGACAATGATGATTATCAGAATTGGCTTTATTCAAAGTAAGTTCTTTAGGGTAGATGTCCTTATAATACGTCATTATTTAAAGTTAAAATATCATCCAAATATCGGAAAGTGTTGTTAAACTTTTCAATTAAATGCTTTTTAGATGGGTCTTTGCTGATGTTGGTCATAAACTGAGATTCGTAGCAGTACAAAAAGAGGTCCGCTATAAGTGGTGCACAATTGGTACCCATAGGACTTCCTATAACCTGGCGATAAATACAATGTACAGTTACCGAAACGAATGAATATATTGTCAAGTAAAAATTCAAGTGCTGAAATCATATCAAAACAAGTCCAATTAGTTGAATTCTTTTGTTTTGTATTACTAAAATATGTTTAAAGGAATTAGATTATGTGGTAAGGTAGTATAGAGGGAAGAGAAATCAAAACTTTCAAGGGATTCAAAAGGGGCATTGTAAGCATTCAATTTATCGAGAACTGCCAATGAATTTTTAACACTCCAAAAATGATTGACACCACTGTTTTCATATACTTTGTTACAGAAATTTATAACCAGGTTTTTAATAGCAGTCAAAGTATTGACAAAATGAATCTAGATTTATATGGCGTTTTGTGGAGTTTAGGAAACAGTACATAGTTAGAACTGTTTTACTATCAGGTTTTGCCTGTAAATATGTGGCTGTTAGAAAATGTATGTTTGTAATTTCACTTTCCGTTAATTGGGTTAATTGAAAAGTATGTGAACTGGTAATTTCTTTTCGGAGTACTTCTATATAATGTTTACGACAGACTATGATGATGTTATTAGCAGCCTTATCAGCTGGGACAAAAACAAATTCCTTTCCAAATTCTTTAAGTTTCATTTGGATGCGAGAAACCGTGGGTTTATTTTTGATGTCATAGCGGAAATGTTGTTCAAACTGTTTAATTCGGATTTCGACAATTTTCATAATAGCATTAAAGAAATAATCCAAAGATTTTTTGTCAACGTGTTCACGTTTAATCCAATTTTTACAATAAGTTTTAAGTGAGTCGTGGATGATATAACGACAATCTTTCCAATTAATTTTAGAAGGTTGCCTATATTTTGGACCTTTCTTTAAGAAATTAATAAGCTCTTTATCCTGCAAGATGTTGAGATCTCCTGTGATGACATGGGAGCTAGGAGCATAGGCGTATTTTGAATTGTTGCAATTTCTTGTATCAGGCACAGAATTGTTAATGTTTATATCTTTACAAACTTTACTGTAATTGAAGACGTACTGCCGGCTGGGTTTCTTGTATACGTAACAAATGATGGGAAGTTCTGTATTTTCGAAATAGCCAGGAATTTTTTCTTGAACCGAATGATCATTTAGAATGCCAGCAATATTTATAAAATATATTCCTTTGTCTATGTATTTTATCTTTAGGAAATGTTTTTGATGTTGGTCAGGACGATCGATTTTAGGAAAAAGCTTAAAATAGCAGAACGCAATTATTATCTTTGTAGTTTCGTATTTAGGACTAAGGTACGAAATAGTTTTGCATTTATCAAGGATATTGTTTAATTTGATGGCAGGTATGGAACATAATTTACTTAAAAGTTGATGTCGACCATTATTTTAAGAAATGTTAATTAGATCTGCAACAGTGGTGTTAACAGAATGTAATCTACGTTTATTACGGTTAATTCTACGTCCATGAGATCGCTTGTTACGTAGAGGTTTAGAAACAATATCCAAAATATTTACAGAATTGGTTTTAGAAATATTACCAATACCCATTATATTGTCATTTAGACCTAAAGGATAGAGAGTTTGCAGTTTCTCTATCCAATTTAGTTCTGCTATTTTTCTGGCTTTATTGAATGAGATTGTCTTGGCTGTTTAGTAACGACTTCCAAAGGTTGAACTGTAATATGTTTGATATCGTGGTTGTGTTTTTTAAGATGTTGATATATTATACTTTTATACTTATTGGGTCTATGAAAACGATACAGATGTTCCTGGGTCCGTTTAGAAAGATACCGACCGGTTTCACCGACATATTGAAGTTTTAGTTTTGCCGACACCGGTAAAATATAAAATAGAGTAAAGTGCACTTTCTTTGATATTTATGGATAAAATAATTACATTCATTCTGCTTTGTATGGAAATCCTCGAATTTGATTGGTTACGAGTAGTTCCGATCATTTCCGTAACTGTGTTTTATAAGTCTGTAAAACTACACGAGCACATGACTCCTTGACAACGACAAAAGTAAACAAAAGCGGCGGAGTAATGTAGACAAGGAAATGGTGCGCCAACCACGATTTTCATCAAGTTGTCTTGCGTGAACACTTCTATTCCATTTACGGAATGTAATTATAAGTATTGAATGCAATATTTTGTAGTTTTATTGTCGCGTAAAAGCGTGGACCGTAGCACATTTTTCACATGAAGCGCTAGCGCGCTTCATTAAAAATGTGCTACGGTCCACGCTTTTACACTCCAATAAAACTACAAAATATTGCATTCAATTCTTAATTTTATGAAGTTTTAGTATTGTTGACATCGGTATAATATAAAAAAGAGAAAAATTGCAGTTTTTTATATTTATGGATAAATTATATGAAGTTTTAGTATTGCTGACACCGGTTTAATATAAAATAGAGAAAAAGTGCACTTTTTTTAATTTATGGTAAAAGTATATGAGGTATTAGTATTGCAGACACCGGTATAATATGACATAGAGAAAACGTGTCCTTTCTTTTATATTTATGGTTCAATTATGTGAAGTTTTAGTATTGCGGACACGGTATAATATAAAATAGAGAAAAGGCTCCCTTTCTTTTATAATAATGGTAAATTTTTTATAAAGTTTTGGTATTGCAGACACCGGTATATTATTAAAAAGGGAAAAGCTCCCTTTCTTTTATATTTACTGTTAAAAGTGTTAGTATTGCGGACACCAGTAAATCATTTAATAGGGAAAAAGCTCCCTTTCTTTTAAATTATAGATAGTTTCAGTTTTGTGTGAATGTAATTTAAAAGTAATGTTTCTTTTCTTCGGTGTTTTGGGGTGATTTTGCAACATCTTTCATTGCTATATATCACAAATTTTTTATTTAACTTTATTTAATTATGATGGATAAATCATATGAAGTTATAGTATTGCGGACACCGGTATAATATGAAACAGAGAAAAAGTGCACTTTTTTATATTTATGGTAAAAGTATTGAGGTATTAGTATTGCGGACACTGGTATAATATCAATTAGAGAAAAAGTGCCCTTTCTTTTATATCTATGGTTAAATTTTATAAAGTTTTGGTATTGCAGACACCGGTATAATGTTAAATAGGGGAAAAGCTCCCTTTCTTTTATTTTCTTGGTTAAATTTTATAAAGTTTTGGTATGGCAGACACCGGTATAATATAAATTAGAGAAAAAGCTCCATTTCTTTTATATTGATGGTTACCTTTTATGAAGTTTTAGTATTGCGGACAACCGGTATTATATTAAATAGAGAAAAAGGCTCCCTTTCTTCCATATTTGTGGTTAAATTTTATATAGTTTTAGTATTGTGGACACCGGTATAATATAAAATAGAGAAAGAGTGTCCATTATTTTATATTTTTGGTTAAATTATGTGAAGTTTTAGTATTGCGGACACCGGTTAAATATTGAACAGAGAAAAAGCTCCCATTCTTTTATATTTATGGTTAAATTTTATAAAGTTTTAGTATTGCGGACACCGGTATAATATAAAATAGAGAAAAAGCTCTCTTTCTCTTATATTTATGGTTAAGTTTTATAAAGTTTTAGTATTGCGGACACCGGTATAATATTAAGTAGAGGAAAAGCTCCCTTTCTTCCATATTTATGGTTGAATTTTATAAAGTGTTAGTATTGCAGACACCGGTAAATTATTAAGGCATCGACCAAGTGGTAACAAATAACAATAATAAGTTATTGTGAATTTATTTTCTGCATCTGCGCATTTCGACAACTTATGTCTCTTCAGTGCAAACAAGATCTGAATGTTTGGAAGGCAATAAACTCAAAGGATGTTAAAAACTAAGAGAAGAAAAATAACCAATCTAAACGTAAAGTCAAAATCTGTTAAGGACGGAGCTTTGCATGAGGGAGATACTCATTGATTTAGTATTTTAATTGATTTATAGTTTACTAAGATTTGTTTCAATAAATCGCACAAGGTAACTCATGGCAACGATGGTAGTAAAAAAATGACAGAATGTTTTTAGAATGGAGACAATGGAAATCACTTTCCTTTAAATAAATTCACTTGAAAAATTTTCACAATTTAAATTTCTCGGTTAACCTCGCACTTTAAATTTGAAAATTGAGCCATCTCACTATTAACGTAAAAAACTGGAAACAATAATAGACATTATTTTATAAGAAATAACTTAATACCGAAGTTACTGTGCATATGCGCATTTCGACAACTTGTGTCTCTTCAGTACGGATAGAATCTAAATATTTGGAAGACTATAAACTCAAAAAATGTTAAAAACTGAGAGAGAACAAATAACAATAAAGCCAAAATTTGCTAAGGACAGAGCTTAGCATTAGGGAGATACTCCTTACCTTTCAACAAAATTCACATACATTTTAGATAAAGTAAGGTTCCAAATAGAATCGGCTTTCGGGTCAGCGACGAAGCACTGACTTTCGGGCTGTTGAATACCCTCTGGGACTAATAGTCCATCAGCAGAGGCATCGACCCAGTGGTAACAAATAGCTAAATACTGAAGTTATTGTTAATTTATTTTCTGCAGCTGCGCATTTCGACAACATATGTCTCTTCACTGCAGACAAAATCTACCATGTTTGGAAGACCATAAACTCAAAAGATGTTAAAAACCAAGGGAGGACAAATAACCAATCTAAATGTAAAGTCAAAATCTGCTAAGGACAGAGCTTTGCATGAGGGAGATACTCATTGCTTTATTATTTAAATTGATTTATATTTTACTAAGATTTCTTTCAATTAATGGCACAAGGTAACTCATAGCAACGATGGTAGTAACAAAATGGCAGTATGTTTTTAGAATTGAGACAATGGAGATCACTTTCCTTTAAATGAATTCAGTTGAAATTACAGAAAAAATATCTAACAATCTTTTTTTCCATTATTACGACAAATCTCGATAGATGAATTTTCACAATTTAAAGTTCTCGGTTAACCTCGCACGTTAAATTTGAAAATACATCGGCAAACGAATACCGAAGCAAGAAAAGTAAAGGGGAAATTCTAAAATCATAAATCAAACATCACGGCAATTCACAGAAACACGGATTGAGACAGTATGACAAAGACAAAACAAATAAACAAACATAAACAAGAACGCCACAAAACTACAGCACTAGCATTGTGAACCCCTATAAAAACTGAGGTATCATCAGGTGCTCCGGAAGGGGTAAGCATGATCTGCTCCACGCGTGGCATCCGTCACACTGCCAGTGAAAAGACCGGTTTTGTCACAGTCGGTGTTACTCAGTCCGGTAACAAACTCTGGATCTACCCAAAAGTATCTGTTCTCATTTGTGAAACAGAAATATTGTAATGGTCTGTCAAATCGTGGTGACGACCGTAAAACTTCTGTGGTGACAATTGCATCAGTGACTGAACATACCCTTGATGCATAAGTTTTTGAGACAGTAATTTCGCTCTCTTGACAAAATCGCTGTACAAACTACAGGCGAGGCAAAAGCGAATTATTTGAGAAATGTACAAATTGAGCCATCTCGCTATTAACGTAATAAACTGGAACCAATAATTGACATTATATTTATTTTATAAGAAATAAAGTAATACCGAAGTTACTGTGCATATGCGCATTTCGACAACTAATGTCTCTTCAGTGCAGATAAAATCTAAATATTCGGAAGACTACAAATTCAAAAAATGTTCAAGTCTGAAAGAGAACAAATAACCAATCAGATCTAAATTTAATTCCAAAATTTCCTAAGGACAGAGCTTTTCATGAGGGAGATACTCCTGAGTTTTTAACAAAATTCACATACATTTAGATATTGTAAGGTTCCAAATAGAATCGGCTTTGGGTCAGCACCGAAGCACTGACTTCTGGGCTTGTGAATATCCTCGGGGACTAATAGTCCACCAGCAGAGGCATTGACCCAGTGGTAACAAATAACTAAATACCGAAGTTACTGTGAATTTATTTTCTGCATCTGCGCATTTTGAAAACTTATGTCTCTTCAGTGCAGACACAATCTAAATGTTTGGAAGACCATAAACTCAAAGGATGTTATAAACAAAGAGAGAACAAATAACCAATCTAAATGTAAAGCCACAATCTGCTAAAGATAGAGCTTTGCATGAGGGAGATACTCATTGATTTATTATTTACATTGATTTATAACTGATAATACGCACATTTCAGATAATTTGTAATAGACCAGTTGAATGCCCATTTAACTCTTTCATAAAGCCTTTTATATCGGTACAAATTGGAGAGGCACACAAAATGCTATTTCCAGTGTGAAATTACTTTGCCTTGCATTAGTACAAAACAAAAATTACGTGCAGTTATTGGACATAGATTACACAGGATTATGCTCTTGACATTAGAGTCTGCAAAGTACGCATTTGTAATCATTAGTCTATTTGATCTCTGAAATATCAAGTTGTTGTATTATTCGAAGTGGATATTGCAGATAAATAGGGAAAAATCGTCATATAAACTATTCCGAATTCGGAAATATATTCTGCATTCTATGACGTCTGAAAAAGGATGACTTAATACCGAATTTACTGTGAATTTACTTTCTGCACATGCGCATTTCGACAACATATGTCTCTTCAGTGCAGATAAAATCTAAACTTCGGGAAGTTTAGATGTAATTCATTAAGTAAACATATCATAAAGACGATCTTTTCTTGGTCATTTTTTGGAATATTTTTGAGGGAAATGGAAATAAAATCATCTCATAAGTAAAATTCAACAAAATTTATGACAGCTTCGTGTTGGAATAATCTATAAATCGCTAGCAAATATGTCAAATTATTGACAGATGGTATTGACTTCCACATTTTTTAATTAAACTGACATTGGCAAATATAAAATAAAATATCATTTATTAAATTCTTTGCAGACTCTTTGCGATCTAATCAGTCATCCACCTTGAAGAAGGCTATACGTATAAGACGAGAAGTTTGTATTTCACAGTTTCTGTTGGAGTCGGTGAGTCACACTTAGTTTACCGTACGAATATTTCCTTAATTTGGGGCGAACTTAAATACCCGCTGACCAAGAGTTTACATCCTGCAGCATTCTGTTGCTCATAAGTTTTTGCCGTTTTCTGATAGCACCACAGTGTCAGCATTAATAAACACAACCATTACTGATGACGTGATGCTTATAGAACGCAATTTGTGTTCGATAAACGAAAAAAGATTGACCATGTTTTCATCAAATTGCACGAAATCGTCAGAAAAATATCTAAAACTATATATCGTGAATTAGGAATAAAGATGGCCTTTTGGTTTATTTGATTCTAGGATCTATATTTCATAACTCAATGCTTGTTAAAAGCATCTTATCACATATTTATGTGTAATACATAGACTTTTGCATATGCAAGAACTGTAATGTTTGTCCATCCATATCACTGCCCCGGGCAAATAACCGGTAATCATGCTCTGGTGCACCTATTTTGATGACGTCATAGTAGTTTGACCTCATCATGCATTTACGTTTGACAACGGATTAAAACAGAAACTTGACTAAATTGAAAGAAAAACACATGGAAATGCTCATTTATTTCATTAGTTTAAAGACGGTGTCAAGCATAAAAGATGGAAAACAGACTCGCCACGAAAAAAAGTTATCACTGAGCAGGAGGCTCCATTCTTCCATTTTTCTTCAATTCTTTTTTTCTGATACGTACAAAATATGCCCTTAAAAAGTTGTTTATGGAATGTTTTTTTTTCTTTTTGATGTTGAAAATTAAGATTGCTTTTTCAAAACGTGATAAATAGGCGGATTATTTAATTTCATTTTCCAAATCGTCCCTGGTATCATTTCCTTCAGAAAATATTTTTGTCTAATCGAAATTAAAATACTATGTTCATTGTTTTTAAAGATGCCATTAATAGTGTTTTTATTATTATTTATGAATTCTACATTTAATACGTGATAGACAGATTATAACATGTCCTTTTCCATATTGGCCCTAATATCATCCCTCGACCTTTTTCGGCCCACGGCTAGCGCCTTGAGGCCGATATGACAGTCTCGGGATGATACCAGGCCGATATGGGAAAGGACATGCTATAATCTATTTATCTTCTGCTGTCTTAAATGCCTCGTTCACTATAATTGTTCATTGAGGTGAGACGTCTTGATGGTAAAAAACGGAAAACTCGAGTGAACGATATGATTACCTCTGGGTATCCAGTTTTAGTAAAGTATGAATTTTGAATTTGAGTAAAGTTTTAATTAAAAACAACAAAAAAAATATTCAAGATATGTGTTGTTTTCAATAGATAGTTCACTTCAGGACAAATAATGGTGATAAGGTATACAGTTTCTAAGAAATTGACTTAAAACATAAAAAAAAATTAACCAAAGTCACCCAAGCGTAAAATATAGGTTAGGGACAATTAAGCTCAAAGTATATAATTATCAAACATTTTCCATTGATTCAAAGGCCGAAAGGTAAAAAAAAATAATACGTTACCCAACGGAAACTAGTTGGTTAGAAATTCATCACACCAAGACAAGCAATACAAATGAATACAATGATTTGCATTTTGTAAAAGATGTTGAACAGATTTTTTTGGCGTGCTTGTATTCTAAATGACAAAAATAGTTGTAATATATTTCTCAACAAATTTTGTAAGAGTTATTCACATCCGCAAGATGGCTAGAAAGTTTCATAATTTTTTTCTGGTCTGTATTTATGCCCATTCCAAAAAGTAAAAATGGAAAGAAAAAAAAAACACCTTTGGTGTACGCTGTTGTCACCTTTGCAACTTTGCAGCAAAATTGAAAGGCTTTTTTCGATAAGTTTTTTTAATAACATCGTTGAATGACAAATGTAGTTGTAGGGTCTTTAAGTCTGAACATTTAACCTCAGGGAAAAAAAAGCAAAACTGACATTCAGTTTCCCAACAATAACTTTCAAAATGAATACCGAAGCAGCAACCAAGAATCTTAAAATCCAGAATACATTGCAATATAAGGAAAACATACAGACAGAGAGAACGTAAATGACGAAGACAAAACAAACAGAACATACTACAAATCCACAGGAAATTAGCACTAAAAATGTGAACCATTACAAAACGTTAGTGTCATCATTTGCTACGAAAGGGTAAGTATGACCTGCTTTACATGTGACTCCTACTCCTGTCATCGATGCCTCTGCTGGTTGACTGTTAGTCCCCGAGGGTATTCACCAGCCCAGTAGTCAGTATATCGGTGCTGACCCGAAAGCCGATACAGTTTAGAACCTTGCAATATCTAAATTTTTGTAAGTTTTGTTGAAAACTAAGGAGTATCTCCCTCATGCAAAGCTCTGTCCTTAGCTTATTTTTGGCTTTACATTGATATCATATTGGTTATCTGTCCTCTATCAGTTTTTAACATCTTTGAATTGAAGGTCTTCCAAACGTTTAGATTTTATCTGCACTGAAGAGACATAAGTTGTCGAAATGCGCATATGCAGAAAATAAATTCACAGTGACTTCGGTATTTAGTCATACTGTTAATGAAAGTCCGGTGTAATGTCAAATTGGAATATGTTAATCTAGTTATAATCCGGGGTGGGGTCTAGTGAAAGTTATTATATGACTCTAAATATACAAGATTCTGATTGGATAAATCAGTATTTCGCTTTCCCTTTCAAAATATAGCACGTGAGGTTAACTTCAGTTTTTAACACTTGAACATGTACCCATAACAAGGAAAATTCCAGTGTTCTGATGTGATGATCACTGCGCAATTTAGCACGCGAGGTTAGCATCACTTTTCATCACTTCAGCGTGAATCCATATATAGAAACAAGAAAAATCCCTTTTCCTGAAGTAGAAACAAACGGAGAAGCAAAAGTAAAATGTTAAATTTTTGCTACATTTATTCATATAATAAAACAATTAATGACTTTCAATTTCGGTTAAAACCTGCCTTCGGTAATAATCGAATCTCTTGGCTTGTTTAACTGTGGTATTTACCTTATCAAAGGTCATTTATTGTATAATGCCCATATTTATTTGTGAGATAGACATAATTTAACGATCTGTCAAATCGTTATGACGACAATAATACTTTAGTGACAACAGTAACTTACTAAGTGGCCCCTGAGATAATAATTTCTCCTTGTTGAAGTAGTCACATCACATGCACGATACTAGCAAAAAGATGTGAAATGTGGACTCCATAAGCTGAGGATGTGGATATATCACAAGTCAAAAATGGAAAGTTCACAATTGGAAAGACAAAATCATCACGTTGGCCACAAATTGAATTTTAAACGTCCCTTATTGTCAATAACAAAATACCGAAGTTATTGTGAAAGCTTTAAATTAAACCATATTTACAATTTCTACAACAAAAGGTAATTATGAAGTGAATATTTTGATTAAGAATTTTGTTTTGGCTTATTATGTAACTTTTATTTAGTTGATGAACCACTTATAATATGTTATTGGAATTCCATTTTCAGTTTTCATCATCTGTTGGCTCCCATCGTCCTTAGCAACGTACATTGTTGGTCTTAGCAAAGATTTAGAACTAACTGGATCGTTTTATACTCTTGGATCATTACAAGCATTGAACAGCATTGCGAATCATATTATTATTTTAGTGTTTAAGTACAGAATGTTCAAAAGGGAACCACAGAAACCTTTATTATGTTCAAAATTAACATTTAAAACGTCACTGGAAGGTCAAGCGAAAACTGGGAAAAGTATTGATATTAGTAACACTAAATTAATTATAAACAACTGTGCTGACTGAATCTAAAGAACGTAACATTTTCAATGCATGTGATAAAATAATTGTATACGTTATGATGAGCTCAAAGGCTTATTGAAATAATCACCATAAATTATGCAGACCTTCCTGTATAACATTATTTAACAAACACAATGAGTTGTGTGTCTGTATGATGGTCAAGATATCTGTTTACCTTCTCCGTGTCTCGAATTGACATGCGTTGATTTTTTCTCGGGATGTACTAGTTTATAAGTATATGTAAATGTGTCTCTAGTTACACAATCACATAATGTTTAATCATTATAGTTCAATAGCTATACTAACTCAGTCAATTTGACCTATTGAACCTTAATATGATATTTTCATTTCCTAAAACCAATTATGCCACTCCTTTATTAGTTGAGGAAATGCAACACCGTCCCTATTTATATAGCTGTGTATTATGAAATAAAATACAACTAAAACACATTTGAGAAGTTTTATAGAAGATATGAACATTTGATATCTAAATATGGGGTTACTCACAAACAGCTTAGACTAATGGCATTTCTCATCCTTTTTTACAGAAATGTTGATTAAACTCCAGATAGACTGGGATCTAGCTTATATTGTTTACGTTATAGGGGGTATTGAAAACATATTCTGCATGATTCCGTTAAATTGCCTCTAGGATCCAGAGACCTGAAGACTGAATAGATATACTGGACTCTCACAAATACTGCGGATATCTACTAAAATCCATGATGATTCTTTACCAAACTCTCGGGAAATTTTAAGTTTGATATTTCTTTCATAGTGTGGCAGTGTTTACCAACAGACTAGGCTCATATGGCTAGCTGCAGTTTAGTGGTGAACATTTCTTGGCCAATCTCTCTAAATTACGTTTCGTCTTATTCTAAACTTTTCAAGATTGTGGACTTCCAGTTAATAGTCTACCTGTATTGGGTTTCATTTTATGTTCAATACGCTATTGGGATAGGGTATAGGGTAAGGTGACAATTTGGTATCAATAAATCGGTTTAGCCAGTCCCTGGTGGATTGTGGCATATGATTGTAATTTAAGGCCATGATAGGTTTTCCCTGTCACCTTCTCTTCATGTGTAAACTTATTCGCAAAAAAATCTTTAGCAGGGTTCTACTCAACGTTTTATCACTAAAAGGACAACACAGTAATTATCTGAATTGAACAAAAATTTGTTGAAAACTAAGGAGTATCTTCCTCTCACAAAGCTCTGTACATAGCTGATTTTGGATTTACTATTGAGATCCTATTGGCTATTTGTCCTCTACCAGCGTTTACACTTATTCAAATGTTTTGATTTGATCCGCACTAAGGAGACATAAGTTGTCGAAATGTGCATCTGCAAAATCTAAATTAACAGTAAGATCGATATGTGTTATTTGTTACCATTGTGACGGTGCCTCTGCTGATGGACTGCTAGTCCCCGAGGGTATTCACCAAGCCAGTAGTCAATACTTCGGTGTTGGCCCGAAAATCGATTTTATTTGGACACTTGCAATATCTGAATTTAACAAATTCTGTTGAAAACTAGGGCGTATCTCCTTCTTGCGGGCTCTGTCCTTAGCTTATTTTGGCTTTACTATTTAGATCCTACTGGCTATTTGCTCTCTATCAGCTTTTACACTTATTTCGGTGAATGGATTTGATTTGATCTGCACTGAAAAGACATAAGTTGTTGAAATGGACAGCTCCAGACTCTAAATTAACAGTAACTTCAGTATTTTGTCATCGTACAAAAATTACAAAACACCAAAGTTACGAACTGACAAGTAAATTGAGTGTAGATTACGAATATTTAATTCACATAATTCCATATGTCATACTCTATATGACTCTAAATGTAAAAAATGGATAACAGGAAACACCTACAATGGCTGAAAATTATAATTACATGCCACGATCTGCTAGTGAACTACACAGGAAAAACACGAATAAGACAAAAGACAAACGTAAACAACGATAGGAATTCGGGACAGCTTGACTTGGTACCGGCACTAGCAAAAACCAGCAGTAGGAAACCGGTTTATGGGTACCAAAATCTCCCCTTTATCTGTCCCGTTTCCCTATAGTATAATGAATATACGAATAAAACCCAATACACGTAGACTACTAACCCCATGAGCACAATCTTGAAAGCAGAGAAAATGACAATACGTAATTTTGAAAGATGGGTCAAGGGGTGCCGCTACACTGCCGACTAGCTGAAGTACATGTAGCCTAGTCTGCTGGTAAAATGCTCTCGCACTACGGACTAAAAATCAAACTCAAAACTTCCCGAAGGGTTTGGTCAAGAATCATCATATATTTCATTAGACATCGGCAGTATCAGTGAGAGGCCAGTATGTGTGTAAAATTTTAAGGTCACTAGATCTGGAAGCTAATTTAACGGATGCAACATAGTATCTTGTCAATATCCCCTATGACGTAGTTAAGTCCCAGCCTTTCTGGATCTTTAATCAGTTTCCTGCTTTTTAACAACACTTCCGTAGAAACGAGGATTAGAAATACCCTGAATAATAAGCTGTCTGCGAGAAACGCCATATTTAGATATCAAATATGCATATGCATTATAAATCTTCTTAAATGTATTCAACAACTTATGAAATCTGTAACCCTGTTGTAAGGGTAATAGTAAGGTTAAGTTCATCAAAATTTAAGCCTGCAGCCGATTGATGTCCTTGGTAAAGTATTTTGTCACTTATTTTGATATCTGTATGAATGAGAAGTTTTCACTGATTGGATCACGATTTTCATTGTTATTTGATTCCAATGTTGCTGATGACACAGGTGAACAGCATAATTAACTGTTGATTATACAACTTTGATATTTTGTATATTGAGAAGTTCAAAGCTGATCACGAAATAAAAGCACAATGAGAAAAGTTATGAAAATTTGGACACAATTTTTGTGAGAAAAAACGAAAACAAAAGCAAACTGATGAAGTCCGTACCTCTAAGAATTAGATGCATTGTTTTGCAAATTAATCATACGTGTCATATATACGAAGATAAAATAGTTAGGGGTACATGAGCCTTCATCAGTGATAGAAACTTTGAATGGTATCTGAAACGACTTAGATATGGCACAAGATATGGCACATCGATTATGAATTGTGAACTAAGGTCTTAACAAGCATTGCAAAGCTCATAGAAAAGAAATCTCACAATGAAACTTAAAGGAACGTTATCAAACAAAGTTGATGCATTTACAGGTGAAGAAAGTATCACACTTGATGAATATACCAACTGCATTACTAAATATAATGAGGTATTTCAAAACTATTCATTTTGAAATAAAAGGACGGGAAGCACCAATCATTATGTTAAGGGGGTCTCACCCTTAAATATAAAATGATCTTGAGTTTGAGCATGTTTAATATAATGTGAAGCAAACCATAACATACACATGAGATAATATAGAAATATATCATATTGGAGAGTGGTATTTGCTAAAAAAAATACCGACTGAGAGGCTGGACATATTTCCCGAGCCGTAAGGCGAGGGAAATTTGTCCAGCCTCGAAGTCGGTATTCTTTGGCAAATACCACTCTCCAACATGATATATTTCTTTAATTCCACCGAATATTATATTTTTCTTTGGAGTATGTTTTCAGTCTTGTTGTTCATCATAAAATGAAATTCAATGGTTTTTCCAGTTTTCCAGGATGTGTGGCATTTTCCCTGTTCATACAAAAAATGAGCGGCTGAGGCCATAATAAATAAAAATCCTAGATTCTCTTCTCATTTGACTTTTGAACATGCCAATGATTTTTTTTTGTAATTCTTTAATCAATTGTAAAAGAGAAAATGACCAAAAGGGGAAATTTTTCAGGGGCTTAGAAAATAGAATTATTTTTATAATTGCTTTAGAACTCAACATACAAGAGCACACACAAATGGACAGACCATAGAACAGAACTCGTTGTAACTAAAATTTGCAATTACCAGTGATTGCAAACTTGGGTCAATATTTTTTTAGAGCTACCAAAAGGTGTAAATAACCTTACCAAAATGTGTGAAATGTCATGAGACTAATGAAAATTGGAATTTCTTAGTTTATATCCTAGCTTAATTTTTCACAATACACAAATGTAGTAATTTCAAAATAATCATAATCCCATGCGAAAATGCTTTTACCTATGTAATTTTAATTATTCCCATGGGATTTCTTTCACTTTAAATGGAAAATACTGTAATCCCTGGGAAAATGCATTTTCCCATTGGATAATGAAATTACACATCATGCACATGTTCTTTAAATTGCAATTGTCATCATGACTGATTGTATAAAAAATTGCTATTACATCGACTAATAATTTTGTTATATGCCCCATGAAATGTCACATATTTTGCAATCAATGGAATTGCAAATCTAAATTGCAATGAGTTTAAGGAGTACGTTGTATTCCTATATTCCCCATACATTGTACTTTAAATGAGGGGAGTATAAATGTCTGACAGACTTATTATAACATGTATAACAAGACAATATTGAATTAAGCTTCAGACAAGAAATAACTTTTCCAAATTCATGCAGCAAGCATTTAAACTTCCTTTTAATCAACTGTAAAACACTGTACAAACATAATTGAACCAAACTAATGTCACTAATGTCACAATATTGAATAATTTTTGAATACATCTTATGTATAACAACTCGGGATGAAATATATCCACTTCAGAGGATAAAATATGGCTGACAGACTTACAGTGAGGTAAGAGCATTTGCTCTTTGTTGAAGGCCTCATAGTGACTTCAAGATGAATAACAACAATCAAAGTGTTGCTCCATTTGATTAATCTTACCACATATTTATAGGGATTTTTTAGTAAATTTGGAAATTGATGTTGACATGTCTCTTTTTTGTTGATCTGATGTGTCACTACAATAATGTTTGAGACTCTCCTCACTTTTGTGTCCTGAAATTGTTATAATGTGACGATCCGAATAAAAATAGTTATTTAACAGAGTGATACACGTAGCTCGGATACAATGATTGCTGTAAACTTTTGACAACTTTGCGGCCTTTGAAATGCTTGACATCATGTCACCAAGAGAGTTTATACCAAGGGGTTTTCTTTCAAACCAAATGTCAGAGTCCTCATCATACCCATCTCTGGGTCGCAGCCATAATGCTTAACACCTCGGATTACGTTTCTCCAAATATTTATGAAAAGATGCAACAGGACAAAGTGGTGTTCCTGTCGCATACATGCGACCACCCTCCGGTTCAAAGTCCTCAGTATCATTCCCTTGGTGGTTTTTGGTCAATTGCGATGTTACTTTATAAATATATTGTTTACCGTTGTCGTCCGTTTCGGATACAAAATCACTAGGCTTCATATCCCTTAAGTTCTCCTGCCCTCTCCTGCATAAATACAAAATAGTTTCAAAGAACACTTTATTTAGAAGGCCACTTGGAATATTTGGATTAAACACTCTTGGATGTTTGTACAACTTCACAATATCCTCCTGTTGAATTGAAGATTTGTGTTTAATTTTTCCTTTCCCTTCTTGTCTCATTTTTTACACATTGCCCTGAAGGCAATGTTGGCATCATTGAACTCAGCGTTAGTAATAATATCAAATGTTTTTCCAACACAGGGACTTTTCAAGTGTCTATTTATACTCTGTCTCACCACAATAAAACTACTTCGTGAATATAATTCCCCATTGTGTTGTCGTAGATTGATATAGAATTCCTTCAACAATGATGCAAGAGCTTCTGTCGCGAAATTTTCGAAGTCAGCATCTCGGCTCTTAGATACAAAATAATCTCTCAACAGTTTCACGGCAAATTTTGTTGATTTGTTAGTATTTTTAGCATTAATGTTAGTCAACAAGGAATTTATTTCTTCCTCTTATGCATCAGTGAATCTTTCAGCAGCAGGATGTGCACCACCGACGCCTGCTGCATCGGCCATTTTTAAAATCGGGATTTTTTATCAATTGATAGTAAAGTCCGAGATCATTCGAAGCTTGCTATTTTTAGAACGTCGTATTTCCCAAGTTGCGTGGTATTTTTTTAAAATACAACGCTGAGATGACAAATACTACAGCAGTGATAAAAAAGAAAGGAAATTCATGAAATTTGCTAAAATATTCAATACGTGAGAACCAATCAAAAGTCAGCATTCTTATATAAGGTGGAATTATCTCAAAAATACAGTGAACCAAATTAAATGATGAACGCTGACCTGTAGCATGTGTAAAACATGTACAAGGACTACTAAGATAAAAGGTTAAAACAAACTATATACTTCTCCATAAGCTGAGCAACACCCTTTATTTTTATGAAGAATTCATTTTGAATTTAAAATATCTATAAATCGTACATCGATTAGGCGATTTATTGAACAAGAATGGTAAAATACAAGTTAAAACAACTTCTTCTCAGCCGTTCAACAACTCAGTCTTACAAAGCAATGCTTAAAACATAACTTTAATAAGTCAAAAACAAGTTTGCTTTTAGACTTAAATCTAATCAACTTATTGTCTCTGAATAAAAGTCAATGATCGTCTATGAAACAAATATGCTATTGTCAGGTACATTCGAAGCTACAAAGTTAATATGTAGTATAACCACCTCGTTTCCGCTAAATTTTATTTACTTACCCTGCTCCTCATACTGTTGACAAAACGACGGAGTGTTGCCTGGGGGTATTTTTCGCCACTCTGTTACGATTGCAGCACGTAATGTCTGGATATTTTGGCAAGCAGGAGTTCTGTCATGAATTTTCCGATCAATAATATCCCACAAAATTTTCAATTGGATTCATGTCCGATTACATTGCTTGACAAGGAAAATATTAGGTGTTGCTTAACTTATGGCGAGGTGTATATAATCAAATCATATATCGTTTTATCTTGTGCCAATAAATTTGACATCAATTTCAACTACATCAAAGAAAAAATTGTTGTAAACTTACATTCAGCATATGACCATTTCGACAACTTACTTCTCTTTATTGCAGACGAAATCAAAACTTTGGAAATCAAGAAATCGGAAAATGTATGAAAATACAAAAATACTGATGTTGCATAATAAGCTGACACAGGATAAATAATCAAAAGGATCTAAACTGAAAGCCAAAAAACAGCCGAGGACAGAGCTTGCAAAATGAACGCAGCTCCGTTGGCAGAAATAAATATAGATATATAAAAATGAAAATATGAAAAGTCATAGCAAAGGAAACTGGATTTCCAGGATTGAACACAAAATTGATAACCAATACCAGTATAAAAATACTTAACAACTATATTCTTATACGAGCAGTGTACAGCAAAGAACACAATTATCAAAGCTGATTCAAGAGATACACAAAACGAAAACAAACAAAATAAAAATGGTAAGGTAGGCCACAATTAAACGGTAAAATTAAACAAAATATACAACTAAAAAAACAACTAAAATAATCAAAACGGGTGAAAAGAAAGTGTGCCAAACGTTTCAGCCAGTACGGCCTTCTTCTAGGGGCAACCGGGACAGAAAAATGGGAAAAGGTGTAGAGGATACAAGAGAAGACTACTAACATGTAACGAAAATCACCTGTAAAAATCATGCTTAATCTTGAACTTAATCCAAAAAGAAAACAAAACATTTGTATACTGTACGATGCAATCGTGTAATTTCAAATAAAGTGAAATCATAAAATGGACCGTTTCTTAACATTCATGCCAAAGGGTCGAACAGTCCCCAGAAAATGGATAATTTTTGTTTAAGGAACTGTCGTTGTTTCTCACCCGCACTAGTTTGTAAAAGGACAGTTACATGCACGTAACGTATGCTGTGGTTGGGTCGCCGTAAGTGTTCACCTACGGGGCAGTCTTTTCCACTGGTGACACTCCGTTTATGTTCGACAAAGCGATCACCCAATCATTTCACTGTCCCGAGTTCCTATCGTTGTTTACGTTTGTCTTTTGTAGTTTTATTGTGGGGTTTTTGTGTGCAGTTCCTTGTTACTTTGTGGCATGTGACTATGTTTTTCGGCTATTGTTGGTGTTTCCAGTCATCTTTTTTATTTTATAACATTTCACGTTCAAAGCTTACATAGATAAACTTGCTTACCTAATGATAAACTGCATCTAAATAAAAGTGTTTGGTTGGACCTCTTATAGAATCTACGAAATGAATTTGCATTTGTCCAATCAGCCATGTCAAGGATTTTACAAACAGATGCAATTCAAAACTAGAGGTTGTCGGAACGACAGCAATCCCCGTACTCCCTGTTTGACATAGAAAACAGTTGTTTTACACCCTGGGCATACTTTTCTCAATATTTTTGAAATCAAACTATTGATCGTCGTTATTTTTAACAAAAGAATTTAAGGATATATGGATGCTAGGCAGAATCCCCAAAATAACTGGTCATTGAGACTTTCAGGAAATTTACCGAGATTGTAATCAAATATTTTTGAAATCAAATTGATTAATCTGTTTGTCCTAAGCTAAACAAACTATTTTAGTATGGTTGCTAGGTAGAATTCCAAAAAAATGAGTGGTCCTTGAGATTTTCAGGAAATCTACCAAAATTGGAATCAAATATTTTTGAAATCCATTTAGTTAAAACATTTGTCCTAAATTAAACAAATTATTTTAGTATGGTTGCTAGATAGAATTCAAAAAATAAGTGGTGTTTGAGACTTGCAGGAAATTTACCAAACTTGAAATCGCATTTTAGAATTCTTATTATTCAAAATCTCATTTTCTATCAAATAATTGCTAAAATACAGAATTATATGCTCACATTTCAAAAAAATATTAGCCATTGACATTTTCAGGAAATTTACCAAAGTTGGAACCAGAATCATAATTCCGAAAGTTTATTACAAATCTACAGACAATATGCGACAATTCTGCATAAAGATTTTATCCTAAATCCCAAAAATGTAGGAGGAGTTTGTGTCACATGCCACATATGTCAAAATCTTGTTAGCACCAAGATAAAGACAAAAATCCGAAAGCTTATTACGCATCTGCAGATTCCATGCAATAATTCTACAACAAAATTAAATCCATAAATCCATAAATGTAGGAGGAGTCTGTGTCACATGCCGAATGTGTAAAAATTGACATCTTGGGGCCTCCTGTTTGCACCAAGAGCAATATAAAAAAATCCGAAAGCTTATTGCGCATCTACAGACTATATGCAGCAATTCTACATCAAAATTTAATCCCTAAATCCAAAAATGTAGGAGGAGTTTGAGTCACAAGTAAAGTGTGACGGACGGACAGACGGACAGACAGGCGGAGGGTATAACAATATTCCCGAACTTTCTTCGAAAGTGCGGGGATAATTAAGAATGCCGACATACAAAGACACAAGACATGAACACAATATAGAAGATAATCTGAAACAAATGGTAATAAAAAACGTTCAGAGTGTAAAATATCATGCAATCAGAATAACACCAGGTTGGGCGGGAAGGTGAATACGTCCTGCTATCTAACACTTTCAGGGATCCAAGAAAGGATGTAGCAGGATTATTGAGAAATGTCTTGCATCGCTGTATGTCAATTTTTGATACATAAATTCTTGCAGTATAATACACATTTTTTACTCTATCAATGAATGCAGTGATTTCAGTACAGTTTCCGTTTACAAAGAATAATTATTTTGTTATATCTGACAACATGCTTATTGTTCAGTTTTCATATGAAATAAATGGTGGACAGATACTTCTTATTTTTTTTTAATATTTTAGAGAGATACATTTAAGCTAGAAAAATCTATTGTGCACCTTACGAGTAAAAGAAGAATTCTACGTAATTTACGAAATGGAAATAAGTTACGGGAGTAGAGAGGTACATGTAAATAGCGCCAAAGTGAATTACGTGTGATGTTTTATATATTTGAATCAATCTTGAGGTCATAATAAAAAATCCGAAGAGAGCACATACTAGCATGAATATTAATAGAATTCCACACTCGATTCGTTATTTACAATATATGCGCAAATTAACTGCACTCTGTCTTAGTGTTGATCTGCCTGAAATTACCAAAATACCAATACTCGTTCGCAAATTGTGTTTCCAATATTAATTTGTTTTTTCTGTGTTCCGATGGGGTTTTCCTATATGTTAGTTGTTTTTCTCTCTTGAGTCTAAGAATCTAAAAAAATAGATCATTATAAAGATAACTGTTCAATTTTCAAATCATATTACTTTAGTAGCAAGACCCTCTGTATATCTTATTCTAATTAAAACTAGTAACCTACCTGAATCAGCACTGCTTACATGCATAACAGATGGAAATTAGTTCAGTGCTAAATGACATAATAATAATAATAATAATAATAATAATAATAAGCGATTAACGCAGTTATCTTGCATAATGCATAGCAATAATAGTAGCAACGTTGCAGTAATGTATCCAGATGGTAAAGATGATAAAATCTGGATCTTTCAAGTTCTCTTTGCGGAGTTTCAGTGATTAACTATGTTCCAAGATGATAGTCAAATGTTCCAAGATGATAGTCATATGTTCCAAGATGATAGTCATATATTCCAAGATGATAGTCGTGTTGATCAGTCTGTGAGTTACGGATATTTTTTTTCAAGTGTACCAACCAAAGACTATTGTCACCAACGTTTAACCATTTGTTAATGTGATCCAGAGAAGAGTCTTGTTCGGTGTGTTTCACCAATAACGTACATGCTTGTAGAGGAACACGGGTGGTTTTATTACCATTCTTTCAATCTACTCTTTAAATTAACTAACAGGAAAGGTGTGTAATACTACGTAAATTGCTACTGCTGGTTGACCAGAAGTCCCCGAGGGTTTTCACCAGCTCAATACTAATACTTGTCTGACATAAAAAAAAAATTACCGTGCGTTTTATAGGAATTTACCGTTTTTATCAAAATTCTAATCCCTTAAGAGTAATGAGGCTTCAATCCGGGTATGGCACTCGTTGGATGTCATTGGTACTGAATTTGACCTCATATTTCGCTATTTTTGGTAATGAGTACTTCTTTTGTGACTACATGTACTTTCGGATTATGGCTTTCAATATGCTGCTGATTAGAGGTTATTCCTTAAAACACGTGTACAGCAAAACAAAATTTACAGTTTATTATGCAACTTGTGTATTTACTGTATTTTGTAACATAATGTCTTTTTTGACTGGCAGTCTCTCAGATTAGGGTTAGTTAGTGATTGATCTCGAAGTTCATTCACAAGAAAAGTTACAATAATGCTGTTCAAATCAGAAATAACTAGTTTGGACAAAGCATTGTTCGTGGGTATTCTTAATGTACATGCAAATAATATTATCAAAAAGGTTATCTCTACTACATATGTTTTGATTGTTTGGTCTTTCAAATGTTTTAAGTACTAATCCATATAAGGGTCAAGCAGTGAACGGCACATCAAAATTTTGAACTTAACCATTTTTGGTCAAAATATCTTTATTAGGTCCTTTAAACAAATCATGGAAGGTTTATACATGAATCTATGTGTTAAGTACAAATATAATTCTTGACTGGTTTTATAGTGGAAAATTTGCCGGGAAAATTTTCCCGCACTTTTTCTTGTACAATGTAACTAAATTTCAAATGATAATATTTCAATAGGTCAAACCAAACAACAAAACGTTTTGTCAAACCATGTTGTTATTGTTCCTTTTATTTATTTCTGAGTTCAAAAGTTTTTTTTTTTGTTTTTTTTATGTGCCACCACTCTTATGCTATCTGCATGATTCTTAGATGGATTAATACTAAAATGATTTGTATTGAAAAGTCATAGCCTGTAAAAGTCCATCAAATTATTTTATGTTAAAGTGAATTATTTGATATTTTGCTTAGAATATCTACTGTTTATTTTATCAGAATGCATCATAGAGGTAATAAAAAGTGCCTTATCTGGTTTTATTTTTTTTTATTTTCTGTTTTACAAATGGGATCAAAGTGGTTTAGGTACAATTGAAAGAATAAAACAACTTTAATAGAATGAAGAATTTTAATGGGGATCTTTTATTTTACACTTATTTTCTGATAAAGAAACTAAGCATCATGCATACCTTCACAATGACATCTCCAATAACACGACTTTATTGAACTATCTGAAAAATCGTTTCATTTTATACTTTGGAAATTTGAGATTTTAATTTATTGACCTGACTCATATTACAAGGTTTTGAGTAACTCAAAAACTAGAATATTGAAAATTAACCCCATTAAGAAGAACACTGTCGAAGAGATTAGCAACAATTTATGTTATACCTGAGCACCAGGGACGTTTTATAATATATATTATGGACTTTTTTATCTTTACCATCACAGCAATGGTTGTGACTTTTTATGAAGGCAAGTTTGACAGAAATATTTTAATTCCGCTTTTTGACAATTGTGTTCGGTAGTTTTGTTCATTTTGTTGTTATTACCAACATTTATATTTTCGAATATTAGAAAATATTATTAAGTATTTCTTCCATCAATAATGAGTTAAGGACTATACTTACAGATTTATAGTGTTTTTGCATTATGAATAACAAAATACCGAAGTAACTGTGAATTTAGTTTCTGCATATGCGCATTTCGACAACTAATGTCTATTCAGAGCAGATCGAATCAGAATATTTGGAAATCCATGAACCGAAATATGTGTGAAAGCTGATAGAGAAGAATTTACCAATAGGATGTAAATGGGAAAGCAAAAATCAGCTAAGGACAGAGTTATGCAAAAGGGAGATACTCCTTAGGCTTTAACAAAATTTTCTTAAATTTAGATATTACAAGTTTTCAAACAGAACCGGTCTTCGGCTAAATACTGGCTATTGGGTTGGTGAATACCCTCGGGCACTAACAGTCCACCAGCAGAAATGAATAACGTATTCTAAGAATTTTGAAAAATAAGGAGTATCTTCCTCTTGCTTTGTTTTGTCCTCGTCTTATTTTGGCTTTTCTATTTAGATTCTTTTTGGTAGAGGGTATAACCCACTACACAGTTGAGTCCATAGTGCAACCACAATTTGAGATGAAGTCCAGAGTCCACTTTAGTCATTTAGTTCTTGAATTTCTTCCGAATTGATATAACGTTTGCGTCCGTGTACGGCGTGTACGTCCAAAGTTCGCCGAAAAAAGTCCCAAGTCTAAAATTAAAGGTATTTTTTTGTAATTTGTTCTCTTTCAGCTTTTAAACAAATTTCGGTATATTGATTTCCAAATGTTTGGTTGATCTGCAAAGAAGAGACACACGTTGTCGAAATGGTTATATACAGAAAGTATATTCACAGTAACTTCGGCAGTTTGTTATTTATTTGAATTTGATTATAGAAATTTAATTCAAAATTGAATTATTAGGAATAGTTAGGTACGTGTACTATAATAAAGATTAGCTGAATATTTTGAAAAATAATTTACAATTTAAATTCATACTAAAATGTATTCGCAAAGATGTTTAAATCACACTTCCTGTTTAAAAAAAACATGTATCAAAAGCTTTTGCTCTTGCCTTATTAAAAAATTGAAGGAAAACCGGTTAACCTTTCCAACTTTCTAAATACCAACCAACAATTTTTCACATGCCGTTCTAAATCTTAAATCAAATTTTCAACCACCATTTTACCCAACCATTCCTTTCAAATGCCTGTAACAAATCAGGTCAATTTGTTCCTGTGATATCCATCTGATTTGTCTTTTTGTCTCATAGACTTTGGTTCTACACAACTCTGTTCGGTAATTTTTGTTATTACCCCTATTTCAACGGTTTGTTCTTACACACATTCTTTATATCGCCTTCACAATGTTTCTTTGAGGAAATTTTATTGTTGAAGGCTTCATGTTGACTTCAAGATAAAGAACAACATCAGGAGTATCGTTTTATTGCCTTGTGTTACCGTGTATTTGTACAGAATTTGTATGATGTGATTTATATAAATACCCGAGGGCCTCTATTTTGATTTATAGGACGCTACGCGTCGCCTATAAACTGCATTTTGGCCGTCAAGTCTACGATTGACGTCCTCCTTATTCCAATAATGTAGAATTATTGCTTAATTGTATATTTACAAAAAGCAACACATCGTCTGATGTAAGATTGTTTCTGTTGATGTAAATTATTTTAATCGAAATCTTCGAATTCTTTGTATGAAATTCTTACAAAATAAGCGGAGTCGACAATCAGAGTCTTGCAATTTGTACTTATTTTCAGAATACAACAAAGTCTTGACCCAAACTTGGGAAAAGAGTGAGCGTGCAAAAGGCAATGGCATAATGTGAGGTTTTTGCCATATTTCTCATATTTTGGCTCCATGTGCGTATATTTATGCAGTAAACCGTGATTTTTAAATAAAGTTAGTTATTTCTATTATGTACAATATTTGCTGTAATCAACGGAATCTCAGTAATTTTTTTTTAAATGAAGAAACAATTGCGTACCCTAAGCGTTCTCACTTTCTAACGTTATCAAATGTTTCTTATTGTGATCAATATAGATGGTAAGTAATGAGTTAAAACTTCTGTCCTTCATATGCGATGTAATCTTTTAAAAGACTGCAAAGAAAAAGTCATTTGGAAAAATCACTTTAATTAGTTATTTGTTACCCTGGTCTACATCTGAAAATAAAACGCAAAAAAACCTTTGCTATAAAAATAAAGTTAAACAAAGCCTAACACTTAAAATCATACCAATGTCTCATTGTTTTTAAATAGCCACCTCGTTCAGGGAGAAGAGAACTCATATAACTACACCTGGACAATACATACCAGTCCCATTGCCATTTTTCTGCATTATTCCAAACAGCAAGGAATCAATAATATTTGAAGCAAAAGCCAAAGCTGACGTAATGGTTGATATGATAACGGTGAAGGGGTATTCTTCTGAATATTATCAGGTAGTGATTGGTGGCTATGCAAATCGAGCTTGCATGATACGACGCAGATCTAACAAACTCGGAGACAAAGTCTACTTACTTGTAGGTATGTAATAAAATAAAACAAAAATGATATAGATAAAAGGTAAGAAAAATGCCAATATATTATATCAATGAAACAAATATCTTAAATCAATTAAAATCAAACACAACCAACAGTCTAAAATTTTACCACTTTGCCTAAAAAAGCTCTATAATACTTCATTTGAACATATACTTTTTATGCAATATACAGCAAATGCTGAAGTGAGAGAAAAAAAAAGTTAAGAATAACATGAAAATAAAAATTTTGAAAACTTGAAAAGGAAACTGACAAAATTTTGGAATACATCTGCATACGGTTACTATAACAATCAGGACATTAGAAAATTGAAAAAAAAGTTCCGTTCCAAGTATACATTGGAATACACAAAGAAAATGAAAAAAAACGAAAACAAATGGTAATAATACACTTTAAAAACTGGAAATGTATATATTACAGCTTTATCTTAACTTAGATATAGATTTATTATAACAATACAAATGAGTATTATTGATTTTACTTTCTATTAATTGCAAAGATGATTTTGCTTTAATTTTGTTTATCACGAGTATTGACGGAATCAAGATTAAGGCTTAAAAATCACTCTTTTCTTATTTATAGATAAGAATAGGTAATATCTGAAGTTCTAAATTAGCTTTTTTTAATTCATCTAGATGCATTCATACCTTCCTTAAAACTTCAGTGTTGTTTGCATCGACACTATATCAATTGTGAGAAATATTATGGTCCATTGTGTATGACCTTACCGGTCTACTTGTTGCTATTGTGTAACCAATTTAACAATTTGATTATTCTGTTCACATTATATTTTTGACCAATTGGTATAGCGATACTACAACATATATTGGAAAAAGTTTTTGGTGGATTGCTATTGTTAACTTATCAACACACTCAGTGTCCTTTTGAATTGTTCAACAAATCTATTGTATATCAATCTGTAATAGCCTGGGGAGGTTTTACCTTGAAAAAGTATTACAATGTACCATAAAAAAATATATAAATCTACTCAATCTATGGAATGAAAAAATACAACTAAATCAAATTCCCTTTATTTATATCACAATATTTATTTTTAAATGATGTAATTTTAATAATTTGATAAGGTGCATTCTTCTTTCATTGAATATAAACTCTATGTAGTCCTTGTTTCAATCAACAAATCAAGGTAAAACCTCCCCAGGCTATTACAGATTGATATACAATAGTATTGTTGAACAATTCAAGAGGACACTGAGTGTGTTGATTAGTTAACAATAGCAATCCACCAAAAACCTTTTTCCAATATATGTTGTAGTCCAGCAATACCAGTTGGTCAAAAAAATAATGTGAATAGAATAATCAAATTGTTAAATTGGTTATACAATAGGAACAGGTAGACCGGTAAGGTCATACACAATGGACAATAATCTTCAAATAAGAAATGGTGAAGTGGCTCGTAGCATTACATATTCTTTTTATATTTGATAAAGAGTCTCTGGCGACTCTTCAAAGGAACGTATAATCTAATTACGTCTGCAAGTTATGGGTGAAAAAAAAACAAACAAAAGTGAGAAAAGAGAGCTAATTCTTTTTTTTTAACATTCGTTTATATATGTGTTTGAATTACAGATAACTTACTGAATAACAGCGAATACAGAGAATTCTGGCTAAGCTGGCGTAATGGACATATTCAAGTTGGTAGAGGTCTACAATTATACAAAGAGGAAACTAAACTTGTAGAATGGATTGACCCGAATCCACTTAATGTCATAGCCTTACTTGTAAAAACCTATGAACTAGGGAATTGGATCATCCATAGCCACCAAAGTATGTTAAAGTTAATTTAGTGTTTTGTCAGTCTCCTTTTACTCTAGATTGATTTCAAACGAGAGTGTAGCAAGCTTGAAGTAAATTTGAAATTTTCATACTGACAAGATGACGATTTTTCTTCTAATAATTCGACATATTGATAAGAAATATAGCTGATAAATGCTTTATAAAGAATAGTAAATAATATATGCAATGAAGATGTCATAAAAGACAAATGTTTAAAAAAGTTAACGTTATACATAACTTGTATTAAAAAGTATACTGTATAAGCAAAACA